>VYZX01020403.1:0-63048 GCA_013401335.1 Brachypteracias leptosomus
AACAGTTCAACCACCAGGCACGGTCAACATGGGTTGACAAAGGAAAAATCTTGTTTAACTAATTTGATACCCTTCTTATGAAGGGAAGGCGGTTGATGCAGTTTTTCTGGGTTTCAGGAAGGTTTTGGATCCTGTCCCTGCCAACATCCTTCTGGACAAGTTGTGCAGCTGTGGGACGGGCAGGTCCACGGTCCGACGGGTGCAGAATGGGCTGAACAGCAGGGCTCAAAGTGTTGCAGTGAACAAGGCTACAGCTGGCTGGTGGCCACGCACCCACCAGTGCTGTTCCTCAGGGCTCAAGTCCAGGGCAAATTCTGTTCAGTCTTTTTACCAAGGATCCGGAGGCAGGAGTTGAATGCACGGCTAGTAAGTTTGCTGATGATAGTCAACTGGGAGGTGTCGTTGACTCTCTCGAGGGATGAGAGGCCTCGCAGAGGGATGTGGGTAGGTTGGAACATTGGGCAGTCATGAATGGCATGAAACCGAAGAAGAAGAAATGCCAGGTTCTGCGCCTGGCATGGAGTAACACTGGACACACGTCTGGACTGGGAGAGGAGCGGCTGGAGAGCAGCCCTGCAGAAAGGGGTCTGCGGGTGCTGGTTGCCAGGAGGCTGAGCAGGAGCCAGCAGTGTGTGCCCTGTTAGCCAAGAGGGCAATCCCTCTTTTGGGGTACATCAAACACAGCATGGTCAGAAGAGGTGATTATCCCCCTGGATTTAGTTCTGGTGCGGCCTTGCCTGGAGTATTGCGTATGGTTCTGGGCCTCCACATTTAGAAGGGGTGTTAAGGTACATGGATGCCTCCAGAGGGTGGCACCAAAGCTGGTGAAGGGGCTGACAGGCATGTCCTCTGGGGAGCAGCCGAGGACTCTGGGTTTGTCTAGTTCGGACAGAAGGAGGTTGAGGGGTGACCTCACTGCTCTCTACAGGTTCCTGAGGAGGGGGAATGGAGAGGGAGGTGCTGGTCTCTTCTCCCGGGTACCTGGTTCCAGGACGTGTGGGAATGCCTCAAATCTGTGTCCATCAGGGTAGGTTCACTCTTGACATGAGGAACCATTTCTTTACCAAGAGCCTGGTCAAACCCTGGATCTGGCTTCCCACAGGCGTGGTCAATGCTCTTAATAACCGTGCTTCAACTTTGCTCNTCCCTTCCCCTCCTTTCCCTTCCACTCCCCTCCTTTCCCTTCCACTCCCTTCCCCTTTGCCTGAAATGCCAGGGGTTTTCAGCTTTAAAACCACTTTCAAGGACACAGAACACAAAGGTTACAAGTGGAAATAGGATTGTATTTTTGTGACCCTGTTTCAGAGCCGATGCTCACAAGCACTAGCACAAGGTGCAGCCAGGAGCAGGCTGCTGCCTTCTTCAGCTTAGCTTGAAAAAAGATCCTTTGCAGGCCCTGAGAGTCCAGAAAGCTTCCTCCCCCCATTTGCGGGAGCCATCTCAGGGGCTTCGAAAAGCAGCAAAATGCCGCCAGCCCAACCAACATTGGTGGCAAGAATGTTCCCTGTACCTCGTGGGACACCAGTGGAACTCCAATGCACTGGGGGAGGGTGCTGGGACATCTCTGCATCCCTTTTCTTACATCTGTTGCCACTGGCTCTGCAGAGAATGAGGATGGCAAGCTCTGCAGTGCTCCTCAAATGCCAAAAGTGCATTCATTCCCTTCCTCTTGCCACCACTATCCAGATGAAAAAGCCTGACAGCCTCAGGCACCTCCAGGGCTTGGTGTTTCTTCTCATCTCCTGAGGAGCTTGCCTCTGTTCCTCTCAGTCTGAAGCAGGATTTCCATCCATCAGATGAGCTTTAAATGTGGCCCCACTGGAATTGCGGGCATTGCAGCACAGGACCTCCTGCAGCCTTGTCCAGCCTCAAGTATTCCTCAGCCCCTTCCCAGTCATTCTAGCAGGTAGGCTGGCAGTGGGACACGGAAGGATGCTCCCTTTTCTCCTGCCCCTGGCCATGCAGACTGCTGCATTGTCAGGTGGTGGCACTGTGACATGGGGGTGGCACTGTGACATGGGGGTGACAGGCCCCCTGTCCCTCTCACCACCAGCATCCCTCAGAGTAAGGCCTTTGGGCTGCTGGCCCCTGTGCCCAGGAGACCCCGGGTGCTGTCCCTGCCCTTGCTGGCCATCCACTGGGCACAGTTGCTGGGCATTCCTGAACACCAATCTGCATGTTCAGATGGTGGAAAGAAGGACGTTTCCACCAGACATGTTTATTTGATGGTGGCGATGCCAGAGAAGAAAGAAGGGGCTTTGGTTCAGCACTGGTGCAGCCTCACCTTGAGTACTGTGCACAGCTCTGGGCCCCAACATTGAGAAAGGCTATTAAGGTCTTGCCCCGAAGGCAGCAAAGCTGGTGAAGGGTCTGGAAGGAATCATAGAATGCTAGGGATTGGAAGGGACCTCGAAAGATCATCTAGTCCAACCCCCCAGCCGGAGCAGGATCACCAAGATCAGGTCACACAGGAACACACCCAGACGGGCTTTAAACGTCTCCAGAGAAGGAGACTCCACAACCTCCCTGGGCAGCCTGTTCCAGTGCTCTGTCACCCTCACTGTGAAAAAGTTTTTTCTCATATTTATGTGGAACCTCCTATGTTCCAGCTTGCACCAGTTGCCCCTTGTCCTATCATTGGATGTCACTGAGAAGAGCCTGGCTCCATCCTCCTGACACTTACCCTTTACATATTTATAAACACTAATAAGGTCACCCCTCAGTCTCTTCTTCTCCAAGCTAAAGAGACCCAGCTCCCTCAGCCTTTCCTCATAATAGAGATGTTCCACTCCCTTAATCATCTTTGTNAAAATGCCGCCAGCCCAACCAACATTGGTGGCAAGAATGTTCCCTGTACCTCGTGGGACACCAGTGGAACTCCAATGCACTGGGGGAGGGTGCTGGGACATCTCTGCATCCCTTTTCTTACATCTGTTGCCACTGGCTCTGCAGAGAATGAGGATGGCAAGCTCTGCAGTGCTCCTCAAATGCCAAAAGTGCATTCATTCCCTTCCTCTTGCCACCACTATCCAGATGAAAAAGCCTGACAGCCTCAGGCACCTCCAGGGCTTGGTGTTTCTTCTCATCTCCTGAGGAGCTTGCCTCTGTTCCTCTCAGTCTGAAGCAGGATTTCCATCCATCAGATGAGCTTTAAATGTGGCCCCACTGGAATTGCGGGCATTGCAGCACAGGACCTCCTGCAGCCTTGTCCAGCCTCAAGTATTCCTCAGCCCCTTCCCAGTCATTCTAGCAGGTAGGCTGGCAGTGGGACACGGAAGGATGCTCCCTTTTCTCCTGCCCCTGGCCATGCAGACTGCTGCATTGTCAGGTGGTGGCACTGTGACATGGGGGTGGCACTGTGACATGGGGGTGACAGGCCCCCTGTCCCTCTCACCACCAGCATCCCTCAGAGTAAGGCCTTTGGGCTGCTGGCCCCTGTGCCCAGGAGACCCCGGGTGCTGTCCCTGCCCTTGCTGGCCATCCACTGGGCACAGTTGCTGGGCATTCCTGAACACCAATCTGCATGTTCAGATGGTGGAAAGAAGGACGTTTCCACCAGACATGTTTATTTGATGGTGGCGATGCCAGAGAAGAAAGAAGGGGCTTTGGTTCAGCACTGGTGCAGCCTCACCTTGAGTACTGTGCACAGCTCTGGGCCCCAACATTGAGAAAGGCTATTAAGGTCTTGCCCCGAAGGCAGCAAAGCTGGTGAAGGGTCTGGAAGGAATCATAGAATGCTAGGGATTGGAAGGGACCTCGAAAGATCATCTAGTCCAACCCCCCAGCCGGAGCAGGATCACCAAGATCAGGTCACACAGGAACACACCCAGACGGGCTTTAAACGTCTCCAGAGAAGGAGACTCCACAACCTCCCTGGGCAGCCTGTTCCAGTGCTCTGTCACCCTCACTGTGAAAAAGTTTTTTCTCATATTTATGTGGAACCTCCTATGTTCCAGCTTGCACCAGTTGCCCCTTGTCCTATCATTGGATGTCACTGAGAAGAGCCTGGCTCCATCCTCCTGACACTTACCCTTTACATATTTATAAACATTAATAAGGTCACCCCTCAGTCTCTTCTTCTCCAAGCTAAAGAGACCCAGCTCCCTCAGCCTTTCCTCATAATAGAGATGTTCCACTCCCTTAATCATCTTTGTGGGACTCTCTCAAGCAGTTCTGTGTCCTTCTTGAACTGAGGGGCCCAGAACTGGACACAGTATTCCAGATGTGGTCTCACCAGGGAAAGAGAACCTCTCTCAACCTACTAACCACACCGCTTCTAATACACCTCAGGATGCCATGTCCTAGGAGGAGTGGCTGAGATCACTGGGTTTGTCTAGTGTGGAGAAAAGGAGGCTGAGGGGTGACCTCATTGCTCTCTACAGGTTCCTGAGGAGGTGACATGGAGAGAGAGGTGCTCATCTCTTCTCCCTGCATCTCTTGACAGAATGTGTGAGGATGGCTCAAAGCTGCACCAGGGGAGGTGCAGACTGGACATTAGAAAGAATCTCTATACTGAGAGGTTGCTCAAACACTTGAACAGGCTTCCTAGAGAGGTGGTCAATGCCCCAAGCCTGTCCATGTTGAAGAAGCATTTAAACAACACCCTCAATAATACATTTTAACTTTTGGTCAGTCCTGAAGTGTTCGAGCAGTTGGACTAGATGATTGTCGTAGTAGCTCCCTTTCAGCTCAATTATTCTATTCTATTCTATTCTATTCTATTCTATTCTATTCTATTCTATTCTATTCATTGTACTTTCCCACTGTCCCTCAGATCACCGGCAGGAGAGCTGGGCGATGTTCAGAGAGGGCAACAGATATAATTACGTGTGGAGCAGCTCCTGTGTGGAGAATGACTGACTAAAGAAGGACTTTACAGGTTGGAAGAAGAAATAACTGAGGGGAGATAATGGAAAAAGCTTAACAGTTGACAGTAGGATAGAGAGGAGAGTGCAGAAAACCATCTCTTCCTATCCAGAAAGTGTCTTTAAATGAGCTAGAGATTGAGTTCAAAACAAACAAAAAGTGATGTGTGTCTTCACAAAGTGTACTTAAATTGTGTACTTCCTTTCCATGGGATGGATTTTAAGTTGTGATGTGGATTCAAGACAAAGTGCAAGACAAATTCTTGCAAACATTTATTTGTTTATGCTATTAAGCACAAACGCATCAGTCTGAAGAAGTCTCACATATTGAGTGGTAGGGTGTTCTAGGGATGTACCCCCAAATAGGTGACCTGGTCATTCTTAGACTCTTCACTAGCTGCAGGGCAGTGCTGGAGATGGGACCAAGGAGAGCCCTGGTCTGTCCCACGACAGCAGCCAGTTCTGCTTTGATGCACTGACCTGTCCTGCTGCCTCAGTTCACCTCAGCCTCTGGGACAGCAGCTTTCTTTACTGGCTCTGAAGTGGTACTGTGACAGGTCGTTTGTCTGTATCTCTGGACTCTTTTCATACCTAAAATCAGTCTGGTTCTCCTTATCAAGCTAAGGAATATACACCAGAACCCACCAATGTGGCAACAGCTGTGCAGTGCACTGGGGGCCACAGAAGCCACTGTGGAATATAAGTAGTCAAACGTATTCTACCATAATGAGAGAAAAGGTAGGATAATATAGGGTTCATATTTTACCTACTTTTCCCTACATTTAATTAGATGAAATGTTAATCTTGGAATCTGCCACAAGCTACAAAATCTGTCCTAATCTCTATTATGGAGTGATAGAAAGTGATAAATTTATGCTGCAGTTTAGAAAACTCAGTTGGAGCCCACCAGTCTCACTATTGTCTGAGAGACAAAAAAAACACCATATGTTTGCAGTGGCTTTGCATAGGAACAGTGTCCACAGACAGAAGCAGCAACAGGCCTATGATCAGAGATATGCGGAAATGAGAACTGTTAAGCAGTATCTACTTCAAGGCATTTAAAAAACCCCAAAACCCCAACTCCCTTGAAAAATGTGATTTATTCCTAGGGAGTGTGAAATAGTTAATCTTCCTAAGATTATACTAGAAACTTGCATTTTTTGTAAACACCGCAGGACTACACAGAAAAGATCATGCTTAGAAATGTTCCAGCTATTTAGTGTTCTGGTGGACTGGAATAACTTTCACTTGAAATAATGAACATGTCAAAAAGTTCTTTTCTGACTTGTCCAGGAGGACTATGACAGAGACCAAAATAAAAACATTTGCCATGGAGCAGAAAGAGCCTGAAGAGGGCACTGAAGGAGTGACCTATGGGTCAGTGTATTGCCAGTTCCTGTCGATTTTACCCTCAGTCTTGTAAAAGTGGATCTTTCCTTAAAGCAACAGTTTCAATATTCAAACAACACAGTAAGAATCTTAGCTTTAAGAATAAAAAATGACCACCACACACAAAAAAAGAAAATTTTGGTAGCAAAACAAAAACATGATCTCTAAAATCTTCAATATGAAAGAATAAATTTAAAATACTTTTTTAATACTACAATTTTAAGACAAAATTAGGATCCTTGGGGGACTAACTCATAAATTTTGAAAGTTTGGTTTCAGCAACATCAATGAGCTGACTGAAAATCTGTCAGGGAAGCAACTCGCAGAAGAAAATGGGACACTGAAAGTTAAACTGTATTAATCACGCAACTGAAAATATGGAAAAGAGTAGAAGAAAAGATGCTTAGTTAACAATAGATATATGGGGAAAATATAAATTAATTATTACTTTGTGAATGCAAATTAAATCATTTTTCCACTAGAAGGAAGAGAGTCAACATAAAGATCATAATATTTATGAGTTAGTTGCTTCCTTTGGAAATGTTTCACAACGATGACCTATAATTTGGGAGTCCCAAAAGGTTCTTTCTCAATTACATAGCTGCCAACACCAATACCACACATATTTTGAATTATTCCCTTAGATCACCATATACTGGCAGAGTTCCTCCCTTCTTCACAGAAAGACAAATAAGAAAGCTAAGAACAAGGGTGGACACGGAAAGTGGAGAGCGAGGGCTTGCAGAGCGATTCCTGCCTCAGAGCACATTGGTGGACATCGTGATCAACAACAAAAAAATTCAGTAGAGCTCTAAAGAACTCTCTGAGAGCCCCACTTTATGCTTCACCTGGTAACAGAGCTAGATTTGCGTGTTGCAGCACAGAACCTAATGCAGAAAAAACAAATTTATCATTCCGTTGGGTTGTTTTAGCAAGGTAATTCTTCCGGCAACCGTGGTGACGGCGTGCCCGGCTGGACGGCAGCACTGCTGGATGGCAGCACTGCTGGATGGTGCAGCTCTGCTGCTGACCTTGGCTGCTGACCCAGCCTTCAGCGTGAGCTTCTCCTGCCTGGCTGTCCTCAGCAGCAGGGTCAACTGCACAGCAATCATTTTCCACAACATGATGGGAAACCTGTGCTGGACTGGTGAGCTGCCAAGAATTTTGGAGGTGACCTGGTATGCAAACAGATCAAAACAGACAGCAAGGGGTGGGAAGGAGCGATGACAGGTCACTTAAGCTTTTACCCTTTCAGTTAGTCCCTTTTGAACCACTTCCTCCCTGACCGGTGACATTGTGACAACTGTTCTTCAGCTTGGCACAGCTCCTGTCAGTTGTTGCCTCTGTCACTCAAAAGGTTTGACGAGCTTCAGGGCTGATGAGCCCAGCATCTTCACGGTTACACAGGACTCTCCGGATCCTCCCTGTCTCCTCCGTGCCACTGCTACTATGGAGAGGCATTTTAAGTTATGAAGCAGAAGCAAAGCAAGGTCCTAACTCAATATGAAAAGAAAGCAATCCACAAGGAACTGTGCTGGAAGGAAATCATGGCAAGCTTCTGTTACTATGCTAAATATCTTGATAAATCCTATTTGTAAAAACACTTCAAGAAGTTTTCAGTGTATCAAATACCTACCCCTAATTAGCCAGATCTGAACATAAAACTAGACTAGAGATGGAAATGCAGGAACTGTTTTTCTTAGGGACAATATATAGTTGTCAGTTCACTTTTCTAACTGAAATTTTGATGGCTTATTTGAAATGAATCAGAATTTGCTTCTTGGTAGATAGACTTGGCAACAATCTTTATTAAACTGATATTCTGCAAAGGACACTTTTTTTTGACTCATGTCAAGAATCAAAATTAAATATCATGATGGAGGAAAGAAGTTCCAAGTTACTTACATAAGGGTCATTTAAGACATGACACCAACATACAGACAAATGGAACAAGTGCAAGAGCTGAAGTTGGTGGCCTAATGACCTCAGCTCTTGGGAGGTCCAGTGCCTGTGTCAC
Source organism: Brachypteracias leptosomus (assembly GCA_013401335.1). Classification (NCBI taxonomy): domain Eukaryota; kingdom Metazoa; phylum Chordata; class Aves; order Coraciiformes; family Brachypteraciidae; genus Brachypteracias; species Brachypteracias leptosomus. The sequence goes on from VYZX01020403.1 coordinate 8,272, forward strand.
GGACTTCTAGAGCACCCATTCAAAACTAATCACGTGTGCCACTGATAGGCAGGCACGACGAGCCAGAAGCACACTACCTTTGCAGCAAGTTTCTTTGAAATGCAGACAAGAATCCGACTGCTTGGAGAAGCTGAGCCTCTGTAGTTTAATGAAGAGCAAATTATCTCCCATTTCTTAGAAAACATTGTGGCAAAAGAGTGTATTGCTTGTTTTCAACGCTATACAGGAGTTTAATGGTGTTTAGCAGTGTTAGCAACTTCAGAGCTTGAGTGCCTGACATTGATCCTAAGTTATTCCACCCTCTCCAATCCCTAGCAAATATGATTTACTCCACTGGTGTTCACACACTGCTGTTTTCATCACACTGGGCTGCTCTGTGCAGTCAAGGACCTAATCAAATATATAATCAATCTGCTTGTCAGATACAAATAGCAAACAAAAGACTTCCTTGTGTCCTCCACAATCGCCTTTTTAGAAGACAAATGAACCATTGGTTTCTGAGAACATGTAATAGGCAAGTAACACTGCGCAAGGGTCCGTGGTGCTGTGAAGAAACCTTGTGACTGAATTCCCAAAGGGGAACATTTCTGATGGGTTACTCAGATGGTCCTGACTGGGGTTTTGGAACTTTTGAGAAGAATTTTTAAGAAGCTCACTGCAGACGCTGGAGTCAAAATCTGCTTGAGTTAACAAGAAGTAGGCAGCTCTTTGGCTTCAGCATCACCAAGCTTTCATGAAGAATGACCTCTGTTGCCTCAGCACTCCTCTCTGCAGAGAGGGGAGAGCAACAGTTTTTAAACAACTCTCCAAGGCTGCCAAAGGGCAACAAAGAGATACACAGCATCCACCCTTGTTTTGCCTCCTCTCTTGGGGGACACCAACTAGTACTCTTGAGATCCTCAAGACACTGCAATGAGACTAAGTTGAGAGCAAATTATGCGGGCAAATGTGCTCACATCCTTTTCTAACAAAGTCAGCCGCAACATTTTACTGTTGTTATGCTGTAAAAAAGCTCTTGAAAAGCAAACATAACACACACTTCATTAAAGCTTTGATATATACTATGGAACCAAATCATTTTAATGCACATATAAACCACACTATACAATTTGGGTCCTATTCATACTTGGTAACAGTATGGTTTTTATCACGAAACCTTAAGCACTGATGTAATGAAGTACTTAATTTTGCTAAAATTACTGTTAAAAAAGCCATTATCTGTATTTTAGAGAAGTGAGGAACACTACAGAGAATCACTTCAAAGCTTGTATTACCACATGTCAAGTAAAATTCAACTGATAAACGCTTTTTACAATGAGGTAGAAATTCAACCATATGGAGTATAAATCTCTAGGTAAGTTTCATTAAGTCTTTATGACAGTGTCTGACCTTCATCATAAAATGAAATCTGGTTAAATTACTTTTGGAAATCTATGCATCTTAGGAGATGCTACACCTGGCAGTTCACTTTGATGCAATTACATCAGAGAACACATTCCCTGCTGTTCCATTTGAAACTTACTCTGCCTGGTTTTGTGTAGCAGACTTGAGGAAAAATCCTTAGGATATTTATGCAGCAGAAATTTGAATAGGAGCTTAAACAAGGCTCCTATAGATGTGCTTTACAGCATCTATTAATAGGCTGAAACACTTTTTGTTAACAGACTTGAAGACATTCTGGTACTCATACCACAGCAGCAGCAACACAGCCTCTCTGGAAATCACTGTGGCTGGTGCACAAAGTGAATAAACAACAGCCCATTATAACCACTGGTGGAGTCTTAAATATCTTTATTTAAATAGTCAAAATAAATATTTCATAAGATATAGCTAACCAAAGTACCACAGCCTTTTTCTTCCTTGAAGAACAGATATTGAAGAAACGTGAGTGCCATCTTCTGGTTTAGGCATGAAAACACTTGGGGCTGTGCATATTTTGTTCAAAACTGGAAGGTGTAGTTGTTTTTTTGTTGGTTTTGGGTTTTTTTAAATAATTCAAATGCTCATCTTCAACATTCACAGAATGTTGTAAGTACAAAAATAAAGGTAAGAATTCAGTAAGACTTGCTTATCTTTAATGCCTAGAGCAAAGTAGCTATAAAAATGCTGCACAAGTATTTTTCCCCAAATTTAACTTCACATACATCAAACCCTACTGAAAACATGAATGACCATAACTCTAAATAAATACTTAAATGCAGTGGTTTTTAATATAAGAAGTGGTCTTGAAATCAAGGTACTTCAAAGTATATAAGTATATCCTTCCAACTCTTTTTTCTAATCTAAAAAGTTTCTTTGTAATAATTAAGTGCAACATGTGCATGTCCAGGGAGTGACAGAACCCAAGAAAGGAGACTGAGAAATTCAGCAAATGTACTGCTACAAATGGCACAAAGAACTGTAGCCCATTTTATATTTGCTGAAACACTCAAATCACAAAGCTGTTTGGAAAATAAGGTAAATTACAATCCACTTCAAGTCCATTTGCTCATTACTAGCTTTGCAGTGCTTTGACCCCTTCTGTTTCACACAACACCAGACATTATAGTGATGCCCTTTTGTGGGAGTCCTTTGATAGCAACTATCAAAGCTCTTTCAAAGCAACTGCAACTTGAGAAACAAGTTTGCCCCAACTTGGGTGTTGCCCCCACGGCAGATATAAACACAATTGCACCTTCTTTGTGCTTACAGTAGTAAAAACAATTTACTAACAGCACTGGTTCTGCCTCTCTTATTTTTCCCCATATTCAGTATGGGCTGGAAGTACACAAGCCCACACCCCAAGTGACACCGTGCTATGTCAAAACTGTAACTCTATATGACATCATGTCCTACAGATTTCTAAATTTTGCCTCACAGCATTTCAGCTCTCTGTGCCATTGGACACTGGTACACACCCACACGAAGCCTGCTTTTCTCAATAGGCTTAGAAGCCACTGCTAGATAAATGTTGGAATTTCACAACTCCACACACTTCTGCATATTGACTTGCTGTCAGTTACAATCATAATCCTCAAGTCTTCTAGATTACATAAGACAAGTTATATATTTTTTTAAAATGTGTAACCCTTTTGAAAAAAAATCCATTCATGAGTTGATATCCCAGAAAATTCTCATTCAAATTATGAAGACAGTTGATTATTGCACTTGTATCTTGCAGCAGTGAGCACTTCCAGGAGGACCATGTCTCTTTCTGCAGTTGCCATCCCCGTACTTCCTCACTCTAAAGCAGCAACAGTTCATGACGCGTTCATCAGCACTTAATCAATTCCTTGTTTGGTAAAGGTTCTGCAACAACTTCACCATGCATGAACTGCTCCTAAAAACAGCAAGTAGAGTTTTAGTTAGTGTTCGTTATGTTTGGATCTCCTCTCTCTCAGATAAACATTTTGTTCTATAGCCTAAGTATAACTGCTATGAGTCTGTCTCCCAAAACACAAAAGTCATAATATGCCTACTAAATAAGAAAAACTACTAGGACAGCTGACAGAGCTACCAGAATAATAGATAGCGATTGTACGAGATAGTTTTGTCAGTGTTCCACATCACACTCCCCCAAGCAGGCATGCTTTAAAGCCCAAACACGACAGGAAAAAGAGACCAGAAGAACAAAAGATGAGGCAGGAGCCATAGTCACAAACCAAAGGGTCACTAGCTTACACATCCCTGACACAGGTTTACCAGGGACTTTCAAAAGCTGCCGCCATGCCTTCCTCGGGAAGTCAAACCGAGTCTCGACTGTACAGACCCGGCACCGGGGGAAGCAGGCCGCAACCGTGTCCGACAGCCCTCCCTCCGCACCCACCTGGTCGTAAATGACGCGCAGGATCAGGGAGCAGCTGGGGCAGGTGGCCACGTCCTCGCCGTTCTCCAGGTCCTCCTGAAAAAGCCCCAGTAAAGCCGTTACCGAACCACAGACACCTGCGGCCGGCGGAGGCGGGACCGCGGCCCNAACACCGACATGGCGCCAGGGGAGGGGGGCAGGGGCGGAAACGGGACGGGGAGGAAGGGACGTAAAAGCGCACGCGCCGTGGCCGCGAGCTACCCCATCGCGTGACTGGGCGGGAGCCCGTCTCGTCACGTGACGCGGCGGCGGGTAGGGGCGCTGCGGCGGGGCGCGCGCCCGGGTGCCGGTGGGAGGAGGGTGAGCGGGGCCGCGGGAGTCTCTCCCGGGCCCGTCCTTGTGCCCTCGTATCTCGGTCCCCGCATCTCAGCCGGGGCCGCTCAGCGGCTGGACCGCCCGGCCCCACCACCAGCTCCGGCCGCTGCTCTCCGCGCCTCGGCCCTGCCGGCTCCCCGTCCTGACCTCCCCCCAACCCCCCAGGCCGGCGGCGCGGAGCCGGGGCTGGGGCGCAGGGCAGGGCCCTGCCGCGACCTTCCCTTTCCCCCCGAACCGGGGCGGGCTGGGCCGGCAGCCGTCACGTCCCACCAGCGCTGCCCTGTGGCTGCCAAGCTCAGGCTGTTCCCGTGTTCCGCGTCCCCCCACCCCCCCTCCGTGCTCCCTCGGCCGAGGGGAGAGGCGCGTCTCGGTGACGGTTTATCCGGGGACGTCTCTTGCCGACCTGTGTGTGCGCCTTTGGTGAGAGGTGTCCCGTCCTGCTTCCTTCGGTGCCTCTGCTTCCCCCTCAGTGCTCTCCTGTGTTAACATAGGTAGTGATTTGCCCTTCTTTGTGATACGGGCTAACTCGGAGTAACTCTCTCCCTCCAGATCCTGATGTAGAATTGAGGAAGGGAAGAGATGGCGCTGTAGGTCTCAAGCAGTATTAACCCAGGGCCAGTGGGTCAGAGGGTAAGGAGAATGAATGAATGGATTTTTAATTTTGAATGACAACAGGAAGGAGTCATATACATAAGTAGCACATACATCTCTTTGTGGAGCAAAGGCAGGAAGAGGGTATTTGGAATGGCTGTTTCTTTAAGGGCTTGGGTAAGAAGAGAATAAAAAATTAAGGGAGACCACCACACCAGGCAGGAGCTCGAAAGGCTGAAGCACTGTGCCTCTTGGAGGGCAGGGAATTGCCAAAGAGCTGAAGGAGCCAAGAAAGTCACAGAGATGACAGATGGTGGAGTAGCTGTTCACGTTTTGTAAAGGCACGACTCAGACTTGTATATGGTAGAGGACAACCAGCACTCATTAAAAGATGTTTTGGAATTTATTGGTTGCAGAGTGAAGTTTTTTATTGTGATTTTCAGGATTGGAAAGTGATTGATGTAAATGGAACAAGGATCTTGAACTATAGTTCAAGAGTTATTTTTAATTTAATGTAGAGTCTCAATCTTAAAATAGTCTGTATTGATAGCGTCTTTCAGCTCTGACTTCAAAGTTGTAGCTGCTACAATAAAATAAGGCTGACATTTATCTTGTTTTCAGAATTATACTGAACTTTTATTTGGTTGGTTGAATTTTTACATTTTCACATGTAGAAATGAACATATTTTTTCCCTAAAGTGGTAGCAGTGAAAATGAAGGTGGCTTTAAGTGACTGTCAAACTTAGCATCAGAATTAAACCAAATATGTAAAATAAACAATTGAGAATCTTTGTATTGGATTTTAAAGTTAGGCTGCTTATTTTACCAGCAGCTGTCACTGTGTTTAGTAGCAACTAATTGCGGAAAGGTTTTTCAAGGATATGATGTGATTTAAAAAAATACAGAATAATAAGAATTAAATCATTATTCTCAGTCCTTGGCCTCTGAAGCCAGGACTTTATGTGGTTCATTTTGTAGTTGATTTTGATGTGGCGATTTAAAGTCACAGCTATTGGCATAAACAGCTTATAGAAGAACATCCACTTTCAGTCCTTCATTTTTACTTTGAATTAATATGATAGAACAAAAAGCTTGAAAACATGAATCAAAAAGTAAGAAGCCTAAAAAAAAGAGATGTAGATGGATATAGCCAAGATATGCTGTCTAAGACTCCAGATCATAAAATGGTCTTGTGAATTTAAGTAACTCAATGATTTTTGGGTACTCTGGGTTTACAGACTGAACATGCTGAGGTAGAGGAATGTGACTTCTTCACTAGATGTGTACTTTGTCTTTCTAAAATATTTTGAGTGCTAATACTTCTGTTGTCAATAGCTTCTACACATTTGCATGTAGAAAGTGTTGAACTATTTTACTTGAGTACTCTGTCTATGCTGTGGCAAAAATTTTTTTTGTAATACAGAAAAATAATTTTGCTCACTGGTGGTAGAAGGGTTTTAAATAATTCCACTTTTCAAAGTTGCAAGCCATTGTGGAATTAAATGCTAAAAAGCTATTAAAAAATTACAGACAGTTAAAACCTGCAGGAAGTATTTTCTATGCTTGAAAGTGGGCATTTTGAGTAGTTACAGTAAATGTTTTTCTGAGCAGCTGTGGTGGGTTTACCCTGGCTGGGTGCCCGGTGCCCACCCCTAGTCCCTCTATCACTCNAATAAATGAAAACTCTGCCTCCCATTTGGACAGGAGGAATTACCAGTGCAGCTGTTTGTGAAAGCCTGGAGAGGATGGGCCTGATTAATTAAACAAGCTGGATTGTTGCCATTTCAAAGGAAAACCAAAAACATTTTGAAAATAAATTACGTGCTTTAAAAGAATGCAGGAAAAGATATTTAAGTGGAAGTAGAAGATTAAGAATGCTTTAAAGAAGCAATGGACTGCATCAAATAACATCATTTGGTAGGTGATGATAACATGATAGAGAACTATGCCATTTTGGGAAAAACAAAGGCAGATTTACAAGCAATGAGAAGTATCTCTTGGCTCACTATGAACCTGTTCCTACACTTTGTAAATGAAGGGTATTTCTGACTTGTTCTGAGTGTTGTCCATGTCAGTTTATCTTTCTCTGCCATAGGTCTATTTGAGTTTGCAGTTTTGAAGCTTTATTTCATGTTTCCACTGTAGTGGATATAAGTGTCTGCTATTGCCTAACTGTTTAGAGATGTAAATATTATGTAGGATATATGGGAGTATGAGGGATTTATGTGTTTTTCAATGAACATGTAAACAAACAGTTTTATTTTATGTTTATAAAATTTTCCACCCAGGACCCTTTTTTTACCAATAGAAAGGCAATACATCTTCAGTGTTTGTTCTTCTTTCAAACATAAACATTGTTTGAGCATTTAGAATCACATGTATGTTGACTGGAAGGTACTTCTGAGGGTCATCTAGTCAAAGCTCCTGCTTGGAGCAGAACAGTTGCTGGTATTGGATTAAGCCAGTTCCTGGTCTAGACCTTCGTACTTCTTTTAAGTTCATGACGTTTCCATTTTCCAGTCCTGTGGTCTCTCAGTGCCCCTTTGAAGTGAAGCTCTACCCTTCAGCATGTCAACCATCCCTCTAATTCAGTATCATCCACAACTTTGCTGATGGTAAATTTTGTCTTATCATCCAGGTTATTGATCATTTTAATGAACTATGTCAGCCCCAGTATCCACCCCAGGGTACCATTACTGTTCCTAGCCAGCAACTGGAGCAACTTGAAGCCATCAAGTCTTCAATTCTGTCTGCTCAGCCAGTTTTCAGCTACTCCCACAGTCCATCTGGGGCCTCAGCTTTCAGTGTATGCAATGGGAGATGGTGTCAAAAGCCACAGGACAGTCAAGATGTATCATACCTGCTGCTGTCCCCTTTGCTGTGTGACCAGGCATTTCATCACAGTGGGTGGTCCAACGTATCAGACGTCTTCCTCTTGGTAAATCTGTATTGAACCTCCCTGAAGACTTTCTTAGCTTTCACACAGCTGAGGGGACAAGCTCTGAGCACGTTTCCAGGGAGGTGGTGCAGGCAGGACACAGGCACTGCTTCTGGCCTCTCTTGAAAATGACCATGCGTTAGTCTCTTTTCAGTCGGTTGGAGACTTTCTGTGAGAGCTGTTTTTCATAGGTAATAGAGCATGTCAGCTGTGTCTCTTAGCGACCTTGAGTGTAACCCGCCTGGCACTGTGGATTTGAGTACATCCAGCTTCTCTAAGCAGTTGCTGACCCTACTCCTACTCATCTCTCTCCTTCCCAAACAATCCTGTTGCAAGCAGAGGTCTGGGTGCAGGCTTTGCCTTTGAAGACTGGGGCAAAAAAGGTGTTGAGTACTTCAGCCATTTCCATGTCATCTGGGACACGGTTGTCTTCCCCTTCAATTGATGGATGCACATTTTCACTTCTTAATGATATTTCCATGCTTTCAGAGTTCCTTCTTGTTACCCTGTCTGTCAATTGCTTGTTTTAGCTCCAGCTGAGCTTTGGCCTTTCTGGTTTAATGGAAATAAAGGATGTAAACAAACTGTGTCAAACAGTGAGTATTTTATTTAACAAATATTTATATGGATTTTTCAGGAGCTGGTCATTCTGAAGACAGCCCAGTTATCATGGCTTATGCTACTGTTTATGTGGGGTTTGCTGTTCCACAGTTACTGAGAGGTGCTGGCAGAATTTTTGCCACTCATTCTGCGTTGGTAGTGCTGAGGCACTCTGCTTTTTGTTACTGCACAGTGAACGGGTAGGTTATCCATGTACAAAAACTTTTTTTTTTTTGAAGAGAGTGTCATGGTAATACAGTCAAAATGAAGCTGATAAATTACTACAAACCTATAAATACTTATTTAACTCCCAATCATATATTTATAATTAATTCTTATTTAGACATGTGTCATCTGTAGTATGGATGACATTGGTAAATCATGTTAATGGAAATTCATAGCAGTGAGGGACAGTAGTACATCTGTCAAAATGACAATTATCTTTGCTTTCTGTTGCAGCACAATAAAATCAAAAAGGAAAATGGATCATCTAGAGAGGACAGCAAATAATTTTCGTCAGGAGGTTAGTGTTCTGTTCTTCAGGATGTAAGTAATTTTTTGTGTGTGAAGAAACTGGATAATTTGATTTTTTTTGTATTTGATTCATAGGCTTCATTTTGTCTTCTACTGGAGTCTTTTATTTTTTTCTCCTCATTTTTCATATTTTATGTTGTAAAATAAGTGTATTTTGTGGTCAGTGGGTGAAATGCAATGAGTTATAAAAATTATCAGTGACATGAGATGCTGCTTGCTTTCTGTTGGGCAAGAAATTTAATGGAATTCTGATCAAGTATGGATTATAAGTACTGAAAACACACAGATAGCCATCATCTCTACACAGGCTTCTCATATTTTTATGGATTTCTACAATTCTGCTTTAAATTTGACATTAAAAAAATATGGAAAATGTCCTTTTATAACACAGGAGGTAAGAGAGAAAGTGTAGACATTTTGAAGGGACAGCTGATAGTTGTAAAAAGGATCTTAGTTTGTATCTATTTTTAGTGAGAAATACAAAGAGATAAAGTGGTGTTCTCCATCAAAATCCAGAAATGCTTATTCTGGATCTCAGTTCTGTACAGTAAACTTTTTTTCATAACGTTCTGAGATGAACATACTCTATTTCATACAGGTATTTCCTTCCTGTAATTAGCTAGAGTAGATGTTTTGAAATTCTTCAATACTGGGAGAATATGACTTCAATTCTCAAAAATGTTTCACTAGTGAATCAATTCTGCATTTTTTTTAGACTTTTCAGGAGTAGTAGGGTACTTTTGACTGAAAAATCTCATCTTTAATTCCCAGGAGCTGAGAAATGGTGCCCAATTTTTCTCCATTGTTTAGTTAGCTTCCCTCAGTCTTGAGCAGCCATTCATGACACGCCAGCCTTGCAAATGTCACACAGCAAGGTGAACTATGCTTTCAAACACACTACTCAGATGTTAGTGTACATATATGTATATAATTAAGTCCTCCTCTGGTAGATTTTTCCCTAACTATAGTTGAGAATGTGTCACAAGCCAAGTAACTTCTTCTCGAAGGGAAGCTGGGTGGAAGTGATATATAGGTAACCCTCAAAACTGAAGGGTCGTCACTGGTGACATGGGCTGTGAATGGACGAGACACATGCAGCCTCGTTCATCCTGCTACCAGGGCTGTCAGGGTGAGTCAGACTGGGGACACTGTGTCTCAGAGCTGTGCCCCAGCTACTCACACCTAATGCCAGCTCCAGGGAATACAGCTGCTTGGCTGGATCCGATTTATACCAAATTAACTCAATGCATGGAAAAAAAGAGTATAGAGAAGGTACAGACAGTTTCACAGGTTGGCTTGCTTCTGACATGGAAAAAAATGATTGCACCTTTGAGTTTTGCTACCATATTTTTTTAATCTTGGATATTTCTGATTGCTTGGCTTGCCTACTTTTTATGCTCAGCATAAGTGCTGGGTAGTAGCTGGAAAATAGTTGGAAAAGTGGACCCTTATGGGGTGTTGGGAGCTCCAAGGTGGCACAGGGAGCTATGTAAGGCTTGAGGAAGAGAAGCTGTATGGGATGGATTAAAGGAGGGCTTCTTTTTTGCTCAGTAAATTTTCTGCATATCAGAGAATTGTGCTGTTTCTTTTTTTAATACTTGATTTATTCTTTGTTACTTTATTTCTGTCCATTTTAAAATCAGTTTATTTTAAATCCTCTGCTTGTTTTTAAATTCCATATACTCAGCAGTTGGCTTCCTTCAGTCTGTATTGCCTTATTTGGCCATTTCAGTACTGCAGAAAGATGAAACAATTGTAGGTCTATGTTGTGTTAGAGTACACACTACACGGTGTTGCCTGTTGAACAGTGGTGATGGGAAGGACCAGGACAAGAAAAAGTGCCTAATGCTTTCTTGAAATAAAACAGCAAAGTCTGGTGTCATCCTCCTTCTCACTGCAGTCTTGCTCTGGGCCAGTTGGATGCTCTTGTGATAGTCCAAAATACTGGTTGATTATCTTTTACCACCCCGACTCAAATTCAGTTTTTGTAATAGCTTTATACTGATTAAGAATTAAATTTCCAGTGCTCTGTCAGATATATTGGCCAAAGAACAAATGAGGGAGTGTACTGAGAAATAAAGAAGGGAGTGAAGAAGATCCAAACTTAACGTCCATTTCCTGTGTTTAGGGTTTCTTCATCAGAACAACCATTTAAGTTTTGTGCCTGACATTTCTCATGTGAACTTAGTGATTGTGTTCCCCATTTAATACTGTCTGCTGAAGTGGAGAGGAAATTTATGCTACTTTTATTTTAAATTGGCAAATGTCCTGCTGTTTAATGGGACAGTGGACGTGTTCAGATGTTGCTTTGTGAATAAATTAATTTCCTGCCATGTGTTTTAAATTAGAGTGTAGTTGCTTAACTTTTTTCATCTGTTTGATCTTATACAAATGAGAAGTAGTAGAGCTGTAGTGGTATTATCAGTATTTCCTACTGTGGTAGGTGACATCAGCTTTTTTTAACAAAGTAAAGTATATTGGCCTGTGTAGAAAATGGGACATTACTTTTTTTGTAGAGGAAAAAGCTTAACAACTATAACTCAAAAGTACCTGAAGAAGAAAGGCAGAGAGAGGGCAGGGGATGAAAATCCATGTTATACTGATGAGCATCAAAGAGTTTAAGTGGGGAGCTCCTCCATGATGATCCTGTTGCAAAATCTGCTTTTCATTTAGAAAAGCATTGTTTTTCATGTTTTTTTTTAAATTTCTATAAAAGCAGTATCAGCCATGACTCTTACATCCCCTCCCATCTGGCTGACAAACAAAATCTCTTGTATTAAGTAGCAAGGAACGCTTGTGTTGCAGTTTCCCTGTCTGCATAGATCACATGTGTGGGCAAATGGGTATGTGCCTAAAAGCAGTAACTCAAAGCTTGTTGGTTTTCTTTCATTAATGCATTATGCTTTAATGCCTAGTCTTTCAGTAATGCATTTAATTACTTAAATAAAACTAGATACAGATCCAGCATTCTCCCTGGGACTTCAGTAATAGCTGATCAAATGTCTTTAATTATATTAATGGCAAGTTTCCTTTGTCAGTCTTTATATCAGAGATCTTTCTACTTTTTTACTGGAAGATACAGGAGTGTTTGCCTTGTATAGTGTCAGAAGACTCTGAAAAGTGGTAACTAGCAATTGCTTCTCTTTATCATTATGCTCTCTTCAACTGCAGTAAGTTTGTTTATAATCTTAGGATGCTCTTGACAAAACTTACAGACATGGTGGAGTGTAAGTAGAAAATTATTTCTCCATTTAGTGGCCTGAGTGAATCCATTTTTCTTTCTCTGCCTCAGTGAAAAAATATTGGTGCTTTAGGTAATGATATGCCACAGGTAATACTCAAAGTGATAGATCTCTCATACACAGGTTCTCAATTACTGTTGCTGCAGATGATCTCTGCATAACACAGTGGCTTCTTTTCCTTTTAGGTCATTTCACAAGCAAAAGTGTGTGGAATCGCTGATGAATCTGAGACAGTCAAAAGACTTCGTTTGGCTATTGCAAATAAAGAGTTTACATTCAAAGCAGGACAGTGGTAAGATCTTCTGATATTTGAGAGGAAAATTACTTGCAGAAATCCACTATAACAAAGTGTTAAAAGGCCTCTGATACTTGAACCTTGGAAAAAAGCGTTAATAAAACATTTTGATGTATAAATTATTGGGTGTTCTGTCAAATAGCTGATATTTGGCATCATTTTAAAATAGCCACTATTAAATATGCTAATATTTTTTAAAGAGAAAAAATGGATATTTAAATGTTCAGTTAGATTATTTGGTTTTTTAGTGTTTTCCTCTGGTTTATGTTACATTGTTTTTCCAAGAGTGCTTTGAAGTACAGGGCACTTCATTCTGCAGGCTGTCTTTATTTACTGATTAGTTTTACAGCAGAGCTGAAACTGCTGATTTGCAAGTTACTTAGTTTTGGTTTATAATTAAATCAGAATTCCCTGTTAACTTTTCTTTCTTCCCCTAGAAGTTTCCACTCTGAAAATGAAGCCTGTTAGGTTAGATTAATAAATACAGACAAACTTAAAAATAAACACTTGAATTATTAATTAGCTGTTGTTTAAGCAACTTTACAGCTTTTTTCCCAAGGAAGTAGTTGATTTTTGTGGTTGTCTTCCTTCTTGTAAAAAATACTCCCACTTAATCACTTTTTTTTTTCTCTCTTAGGAATTAACTTAAAACTATGAGCAGTTTCTTTTGGCATTGGACATTTAAATGTTCTTAAACTTTTTATTGACTTAGGTCATCTGAAAGTGGTTTTGCTGGAATCAAAGTATAGCTGCTAGGGTCTTAGCAGCATATGTTACTCATGTAGTGTTAATATGCCGGCTTTTAAATTTAGAACCAGAACACAAGATGTTGATTGCAATAATTTGTTTGTAGAGTAATTTGCTGCAGTTTCTGCACATGTGCAGTGACTCATATTAAATTCTTGCTTGCCAGTGCTTGGGAAGTGCATTTACACTCCAAAAATGTTTTAGAAATCATCATGCTGAAAACCAAAAGCTTTAATTACAATTACTCTTTTTCATTTTCTTCTTCCTTGAAAGTATTTGAATGCTATTGTAAGTTATACAATAACTCTTGTAGCTATAAACTGTGGTTGCATTTTTTGATGAGGAGTATGAAACACCAGGCACAATTTCCTGAGTAGAAAAGGCTAACTTGTTAGAATTTGCTATAGTAAGATGTTACTAAAATGTATATATTTTTTGAAAGTATTCTAATTATCAGGCTTTTTGGAAGCAAAAGTGAATTTGTTTTGCAAGCATGCTGGCAGATACTAGTCTTTATCTGACTTCAAGTAATAATAAAATACTTGCTGTTACCCATTTTGGTGTACTGAAACATGCATTGAGATACTTTGAAGAAGTGGCTTCATGGCTTTAATATTTCTGACCTTTTTCTCCAGCAGTTGCTAATTGTTCTTTTAGATAGCCTTTTAAAGGAGGGGAAATGAAAAACCACCGTAAGATCTGTTTTACATCTTTTTGTTCCTCTCCCTATTGTGGGTTTATATAGTTTGGGGTTTGGTTTCTTTTTTCCTCTCCTACAACTACTCTTTTTGCTTAAGCTGTCACAGACATGGTTTCTTCAGGAGTCTTCTTACCCTTCCTACACCCAGCCAAGGTGAGACAAGCCATCAGAAATACAAACCAGTCCACTATAAGACAGTGTACTTATGCCCTGAAATCTCTCATGAAGATGTAATTGGGAGAGAAATACTAATATAGAAAGAAATGTATGCCTACGTTAGTACTTCAGAAGGGTAAAATCTACATTTGATTTAGGTTTTAGAGCCATATTTGCTTTTGTATGTATGTTTCCCCACCAGGCAGAATAGTGTTTCCCTTACATGTCAAGTGGAACATTTTGACTTGAATGTAAATTTTTACTTTACAGCATAAATGTAATTCCTTTTTTTTTTTTTTGGGGGGGGGGGGTTGTTTTGGTTTTTTTGGGGGAGGAGGGTGTTAATGTAAGTAATAAGATTATTTTCCACCAGAGGGTGGTAAAGAGCTTTAGTAGCATCTTGAGATGTTCTCTGGTACAATAAAAGCTGCAGTACAAGAGCCATCCTTCCTGATTTCTGAAAGCCTTCTCAGCTGTCTTTGGTTGTTGACCTTTCATTTGCAGTCAGATACCTTTATACACTGTCAAGTTTATTACCGTAAATTAAAAAATTGTATCACTATAGTATTGCATGTATCACACTTTGTGTATTCTTTGAGAGAGAGGATGTTTTTCTTCAAAGGGTGAAACTTTGTGGAGCATAAACAGGCAAGATTTTTTTCTTTAAAAAGTAGTGAACTATTCAGAGTGCTTCTCTCCTCCATCAAGAATTTGTGATACCTGTGAAGAACACAGCTTTGCTGTTTAAAGAAGATACCTTTGCAGCAGAAGCCAGTCCTTGTTTCTTGTTGCTTTCTCCTTTAATCCTGAGCCAGCCTCATTCAGGTTTGAGTTCATGAATGATTCACTGTGCTCAGCCTTGCTGACCAGTGTGGTTGTGTCCTAAGTGGAGCAGCACAATAACTTTTAAGCATGTGCTGTAGAAAACAGAAGTATTTAAGGATTTATACAACATGGAGGAATTTAAATGTTAGATGATAAACCAACATCTTAACTTTTTCTGATACTATATGAAATATCAAAGCCTTACTTCTATGAAAATGAATGTGTAGTAATGGCTTGTCTTCCATGCTCTCTAATTGCTGGTGTTGCAAAAGTTTTAGCCATATGTTCCCTTCTAATCTGTAGAAACCCATGTGTGGTTTACTTAAACTTAAAAAAAAAAAAATTAAAAAAATTGTAGTAATTTATTCCAGTTCAATTTCCTAGCAACTAGAAGGAGCTGTCTGTCACCAGAGGGCACTGCAGTTCAATAGGTAAAGTGGTTCTGCTTCTAGCAACTGATTTTTTTAAAGATTGTGGGTTTACTTCAGATATTTCATCATCCTAAGAAAATTGCATGTTTAATCTGTCATTTCCCTAAAACTAGTTTAAAATCTTATGTTTGAAAATTGAAGAGCCCAGGAAAAGGACCCAAAAGAGTGGGATTTAAGCCACTCTATCCAACCATGTTGTGTTTTTGTTTTAATACACAAATAATTTGGACACTTAGAATTCCAGTCTGTTGTAAGATTTGACATCTAATGCTAAAAGCAGAATGGTTGAAAAACGTGATTGTTTAGCAAAGGTGATGACATATTCTAGATGAAAATAATTCTAAGGTAATGGCGTTACTCAAGATTAAATGCTTTTTTGGAAAAGTTAACGTTGTAGAAATGAAGACTGCTTTGTGAAGGAAGGATATTTGAAACAAAGGCAGCCATTTTGTTGTGGTTATTGTTTTCCATGTTTGGGGTTGTTGGCTTTCCTTAAACTTTCGTTTCTGGTCTATTTTAGGGTTGATTTCTTTATTCCTGGACTATCTGTAGTTGGGGGATTCTCAATATGTTCAAGTCCTGGCCTGTTGGAACGAGAAGGAATATTAGAGCTGGCAGTAAAGCACACTGTTCATCCTCCTGCTCACTGGGTTCACACCAAGGTAAATTAGATCAACTGTCAGATTTGACTTTTTTTTTTTTTTACTTTCTTTTTGGGGAGCTGGAGGGGGTGGTGTGTGTTATTTCAGATGACTTTTTGCTGCTGACTGCAAAACTCTTGTTGACTTGTTCAACTATATTTAATACAATGTAAAACTTAGTTTTGTGCATTAAGGAACTGAATTTGGATGTTTATGTGGTTATATGGCTATTGTGATCTTCTAACTCCACCTGTACTTGGTGGATTTATAGTAATCTTGTAGTTGGTGCATAAAAGGGTTGTCACTCCTTTGGAATTATTAATGAACTGAAAAATGTTGAAAAACCTCTGTTCTAAGTTGTGTCCCTGAGAACAGGCTGTGTTACACATGAGAAAGTTACAGCTGATAACTTGCCATCATTCCTGGCCATTTCTACAAGTCTAAACTGGGAAATGTTGTCAGATAAATAAAAATATAGATTATTGAGGGAGAGCAAAGGCAGATGTTTAGATCCTTTTTTTCTGAAATTATAAACCAACAGCATACTTCAAAATTTCTATAGTATTCTTTTAAATATGTAATATTTTTATAATATTGACATAACCCAGTGCTTGATTTTTGCTATATTAAAAGTCTGACACTTTGGCTTCTTGCAGTGTTTTGTTCATCCATTTACTCCATTTAGTTACAGTCAGAAGAGTCCTATTTTGCTGCTGATAATATACCGCAGATAATCTGTCCTATCAACTTTGGTTCTTTTCACAGCTCTCTCTGATTTACTGTTCTCTGCCTGGCATTTGTATTTCTTAAATGTGGCTGCAAAGCTTAAACTGACAGATTCTTCTAGGTTTACAAATATTGCAGTTCTGCTCAGCGGCCAACAGTTACAGTAAAGATTGATCCAAATTTACTAGAATTGAGAATACAGAGAGTGGTGTTAATCTGGTAGTTGCCATGTGACCATCCACAGCATTTTAATTGGTGTCATAGCCGGTTATCTCCGCTGGAACATAAACAAAATAACCCTTTCGAGATGTTGTATAGAACTTCCAGGGCACGTGCCAGCAGTCTCCATAGTGCCCAAGAGGAGTGTCTGGTGTTTGGTTTTGCCTTTTAGAAAATATGAAGGCCTAACGTCATAATTCCCAGTCCCTGAAGGCTTTTTTAGGATTTTGATGTTCTAAACCAGTTTGCTGTTGCTGAGTTTTCTGGTTGAATTTATAGGAAAATCTTTAGTTAGCAGGTAAGCTAGGTCAAACCAGATGCTGAGGAGAAACCTCCAGGGTAAACAAAAGTGCATCTTTTTCTTAGAAAAGAAGAAAAAAATAGCGACCTAGAATTTCGAAGAGGTTTATATATGGTGAAAAACCCTCGTACTTAATTGTTTAAAAGTTACTTCTAAAGGAAGTTGATACCTCAGGGTAAAAGATGTTATGAGAGTCATTAGTACTCATTTAATCACTGTACCTGTTTTTTTAGATGATTTAAAAAATTTTATTGTATATGAAATAATTTTAGCACAATATGCTTTATAGCTTTAGGAAAATAAAGCCTTTTATTTAGAAGAATGTACATGTAATGTACTGATTGCTTCACTTCTCTGCCTAAGTTGTTGCACTGTTGTATTTACAAACTAGGCTAAAGGACAACACTTTCTCACTTTATTACTACAGAATTTTACTGTTTTTTCTTGAATACTGATTTACTGTAATCATTGCCGTGGCTGGAGCACTGAAATATGTGGGAGGTTCTTGTGTCCTATGTCCATTCTTGATGAACTCTAGCTGGTTAAGGAGGCAGATTAGAGGATAATGAGATTGTTTCTCCCTAAAAATGCTTATTTCCACAAAGGGTACCATAGTCTGTGTCCTCCTGCTACATGAGTCTGGAATGCTGCTGGATTCTCTGAAACACAGTAAAACATGGTGGAAAAGCCTGGCATGTACAGTGAAAAGGGAGAGAGAAACTAGTTTCATGTAATGAATGCTGA
Source organism: Brachypteracias leptosomus (assembly GCA_013401335.1). Taxonomy (NCBI): domain Eukaryota; kingdom Metazoa; phylum Chordata; class Aves; order Coraciiformes; family Brachypteraciidae; genus Brachypteracias; species Brachypteracias leptosomus. The sequence goes on from VYZX01020403.1 coordinate 26,121, forward strand.
TTGTCTCACACTATAACTGAGAGTTAATACTTCATGCAATAATTAAGAAAGGAAAGACACTTTTTTAATGGTCTTGCTCACTACTCTAGGAGCCTCTGTTCTGTGCACTACCTGTGTCCAAGGGCCTCCTCCTTCCTCCTAGTGGAACTGTTTTGTGTTTAGACCTTTGGTTACTCTGCAGTTGTCACTAATGGAAATCCTTTTGTTTCAATTACTGCTTCCTGATTTCAAAAGGATTTTTTGGAGAAAGTGTTTTTATTCTGTAAGTGATTAAATGCTAATTTTTCAGCAGTTCTTGTACCTTTGCTTTTTTCTTTCCTCCTTCCCCACCTTCCCTAACCTCTTAATTTTCTTTTTTAAACCTTATATATGGCCTGAAACGAGCTCTGGTTTCTGCTCCTATTTGTTCTGATACAGGAGGACTCACTTGACTTCTCTCTACTGCAGTTTCATCCTTCATACTGGGAGGCAGTGCTGGTTTACCAAGAAGATACTGACCCAAATGGGTTTTTTCTTGTAGCTTTAGTTTGCTGTGTATCAAAAAAACATGCTTTGGCAATCTTCTTCTAAGAGAGAAGGTTTTCCTCGATTTTTTTTTTTTTTTTTTCTTTTGCAACTCTGAAGTTGCAAAAGCAGAAGTGGCTCCGCAAGAAATATTCTTGTGGATACTCCACTTCTGCTTTTATTTTTTTAGGTATGAGGATGGGAAAATCTTTTGCGTCTATGCAACTCATTCTGGCTTTGTTCTGTGACCTAATAGCAAGGCCTCATTTGACACGAGATGGGGTTTGAGTAAAAGTGTGATCTCACATGTTAACCTTGGGTTTTCACAACCACATACTGCTGTTGAAAAACTCTTGCATGAATCATTCCTCTTCCAACTCTTACAAGGGTGGGAAGGGGGGAGTCACCATCCTGCCTTATCAGAAGGCTGAGACTTCTGAGAGTCGATCTAGGTCCCCAGGGGTATTGAAACAGATTGCTTCAGATAGATGGAAACTCTGCATTTATTTTAAAGTACTTCAGTTTTTCCTCATTGGTCAATAAAAATAAAAAATCACAGCCCAGCAAGTCTTGTGATTGTGGTGCAAGAAGTATTTCAACTTTTGCTTTTCGTTTTGAAATTAAATATCTTCTTTTCCATCCTAGTGTACTCTTGACTCAGAAGTGGCTCTGCGAGTGGGAGGTGATTTCTTCTTTGATCCTCAGCCTGGTGACTCCCCTGTAAAACTAGTGCTGATAGCAGGGGGTGTTGGAATTAACCCACTGTTTTCTATACTGCTGCATATAGCAGATCTTCATGGATACCAAGAGGGTAAAGGAAATGGATACAAAATGGGAACAGTGAAGCTATACTACAGTGCAAAAAAAACAAGTGAACTCTTATTTAAGGTAAATAACTAAAAAACCAAAAGTCTCAGATATTCAGCTATTAGTGTGTGCATAATTCTGTTGCAAATTCCAGAGAGCCCTGCTGTGTAAGACACTGTATAGAGACAAAATTTGTCTAGAATTCCATGCATGTTTTGTTACTTACTTAATACCAGTGCATAAATTAAGGCAGTTACTGGACATATCTGGTCTCATTGACTTCACTGATAAGTCAGCCCTAAATGTCTTATGTTTTACTGTAATCTCATAAAAGTAGCATTGTATACTAAAGATTATATATAGTATGTGTATATACACAGTAATAGTAATGCAAAATACTATATGCTATAATAGTGTAACCATATAGTCTCATTATAGATTATATTGCATTTAAAGACTACAAGAGCAATTACATCCAAAGGAAATCCTTTCTAAAATAACAGGGGAGCTTTATCGATAATGCATTATTGGGTACTAGTGTACAAATGAAGGATTTACAACCACTTGTAAAGTGGTTTGTGTGATACTTCATCAACATGGCTGTTAAAGACCAGTTGTCACACTCAGCCGTTAAGGGTCCACTGATAACATTTTAGGGTCAAATTAGCACAGCTTCTGTAAAGAAGCATCCCTAACAGGCTGCCCAGGGAGGTGGTGGAGTCACCCTCCCTGGACACATTTAAAAACTGAGTAGATGTAGCATTTGAGGCTGTGGTCTAGTGGTTAGGGAGATGTTGGGATGAAGGTTGCACTTGATGATCCTAGAGGTCCTTGCCAACCATAACGATTCTATGATTCTAATGATTTTGGTTTCTTTGAAGTATTGGAAGCTTTCGATTTTAAGATAAAGGTGAAAATCTGTCATGATTCCAGAAACTGTGTATAGGATCCATCACTAGCTTTTCTTCTGTACTTCTACCACTATTTCTAGATGTTTGCTTTCTTTGAAAAGTAAATTCTTTGTTGCTAGAAGCAGAATAATAAACTGGAACCAATCTAGTCTTGCATTTGGCCAGCTACTCATCTCCCATTCTGCTCTAAGATACACAAGGTTTTTCAGTGCAGGGGCAGCATCTCCTGAGTTTCACCTCAGCAGGGTTAGGCAGCAGGGCTTTTGCATTAGAGCTTCTGGTATGGAAGAGATCACAGTGACACGTCACAGTGCATTCTCCATTCATGTCCCTCAAATCCAGAACATATTATGTGAAAATTCTTTACTTCTGTGCAGAGGATTGAGGAAGTAGGATCGGTCACTAGAGTTTTCATGCTGTTGTGAGGTACATTGGTTGCTACACGAGGAACTGTGGGGTTGTCACTAATGGTTTGGAGGACCTGTTCCCTGAAGAGGCAGCTGTGTATAGGCTGACAGGGACACAGGGCAATGCTAATGTACTTGGTCTAATACTCATTTTGGATGTGCTCTCATCTTAAGGCAGACATGCTGCTTCTGCAAATCTCATTATTCAAAATGGTAGAAGCACATGATGTTAGAATTACAAATGCAGCTTGCTAACTTTGCTAACTGGCATCTTAAAGTAGCCAGGTTTCCTGATGCCAGTTAGCTGGGTTTCCTGATTCCATGAGGACTGAGCATGAGCCTTATTTCCTTATTGCAACTGGGACACTGGGTCTTCTCCTGTAGGTCTATATGTCAGCTTTGTTCTGCCCAGTAGCTCACTGGGCTGCAACAAGCCTGCTTAGCTGTTGAAATGCTCCTTCATTCAGTTAAAGAGAGCCTGGCTTTTGTCCCGGGATACTAGAAAGTAGTAACTTTGGTGGTTGATGTCACATTTATGAGATTTGCCACTTGCTGTCCATGTCACTGAATTACAGTCATTGGTTACGAGTGGGTGTTGTTAGTGACTGCAGGACTATTAAAGCAGGTGAGGTCCTACCTTAGGCCTGCTTTCTGTCTTGGTCCTTGGTCTTCAACTCCACAGGACATGGTTAGTTTGAAAAGTACCATCAGGTTGCATGTGGTTCTATATGAGGGGAGCAGAAGTTCAGAGTCACATCAGGCAATGTTAGAGGCAGCAGTGGGGTGGCAGGCAGCAGCGTCTGTCGGCCCCGCTCTTCATTGCGTGGCTTCTTGGGTAGGCAATAAGAAACAGATTTGTCTATAAAGTACAATCTGTGTGGGGTTTGTTGTTAAGCAACCCTTGGCAGACTGTTCAGTGTAGTAACTAATTAGCAAGCAAACATGTAAAAAAATGAGCTAATTTACCTGTTCAGGAAGTAGAAATTATTTTTATTTCAGAATATTTTAAGAATAAAATCTAAATCTTAGTTTCAGAACTAACCACAGCATCTGACTGACCTTTTACTATGATTTGAACTGAAGCCTGGTGGGTTTTGGTGGTAACTCGCAGTTGTGACTTGTGGAACTGAAAATTACAGAGTTTCCACTCTGGTAAAAATAGCATTACACTGTAGGTGTTTCTTCTTGGAGAACACAAGAGAGTGAAGGGTCTAGTAATCTTACCAAATAAAGCAAATGAGACTCAAAACGTTCCTGACAAAGAATAAATACTTACTGCAGGGCGGGTTGTTTTTAAATGGAAACCCACATGGAAGTGGAAGGAGGAAATATTGAGAATTTATGTGGGGAAGAAATCAAGAAAGGACATAACTGGTTCCTAGGTCCAAATCTTACAAATTGCAATCTATTGTAAAAAAGGAGAAAAGCACTGAAGGTAGCGGGTAGTGTGGTCACGTTCCAGGTGTGGGAGTTCTGTGCATGGGGAACAGGTCAGCCCTGAGAAATCAAGGCCATCAAGTTCTCAGTGCTGAAATGCAAGAGTTGTGGTTCCCAGCACTGATCACTGGGACTGGGTGTGTACATCTGCTTTGATTTAATGGCCTGTGGTGTAAGCAAGTGTGTTTAACGTTACAGAAAAATATTCTGGGTTTGATGAATGCATTTCCTGGAAAGATCACATGTCATTTCCACGTTACCCAACAGAGTTCACAGATCTGTGAAGACCTTCAGCCACATGTTACAGGTAAATACAATGGCAGTGTACAGAGATGGTATCTAAAGCCTAAGTTTGATTACATCCTAGAGGATGAAGTTATAGGCATAATTTAATATTAATTTAAAGATTCAAAATGAGACAAGAGTCAAATCTAAATAATTTCACTGTACAAATTACACTTTGGAAAAAATTTTTTCCTTTTTGCAGTTTTTGTTTTCTTTCCTAGTAAACCTCCTCTGTCATTTCTAAACTTTATGCTGGTTATTTCCCACTGCAAACTTTATTCCAGAAGCTATTAAGGGAAGTATTTCCTTTGCTTAAGGTGGGCTTGATGAAGGATAAGCTGACTGCTTGTAAGAGATACTTCATCATGTTCCCGTTCTGTTGTATTTGTGTTAGAAATATCTATTTTTTTTTCATCTGAACATGGGATTTGTAGCTGCATGTGAGCATGTTCCTCTTCAGTGACTAACATCCTGTGCATTCCAGCTGAAAGTACTGATCTAAATCCCCAGAAGAACAAATGGAAGCATCAAATCTTGATACCTATTATCCTTGAACAGGCTCGGCCTTTTTCAGAAAGGAGTGCCTGAAATACCTCTAACCAGTTGTGCTTTTTGAAATTGCTTCATGATTAATATTTCTGCTCTCATTTCCTACTTTTTTCTTTGTCAGAGGGAAGAATATCTGAAAAGGATCTAGAAAAACATGTATCCGAGGATACTTTATGGTACATCTGTGGTCCACCTCCAATGATAGAATCTATATCCAAATTACTGTCCAACATTGGCGTTCCTAGAAACTATGTTTTCTTTGAGAAATGGTGGTAGTGACACCTGCTGAACAGAAAATAGACTGTTTCCAGTGCATTATGATAAGCTAAAATGTACAGAAATGGACTTCGAATTATTTGGAAGATTTTCCTTCACACATGATGTTATCAATCATGATGCTGTTCCTTTAATTTAACTATAAAACACCTGTAATACAGTGCTGCTGCTTTGGGGGGAAAAAGAAGTGATTTTATATTAAAGACATTAACTGTTCTATTTTTCTGATGGTTTGCTTACTTCTTATGGGTAGTAGCATATTTTCACTTTGACTTGTTAGTTGGCTTTTAAAAGATGTTCCATGCCTGATTCAGCAGTTGCAGAGAATTAATTGTGCAACAATGCCAGGTCAGTTTAGAATAAATATTAATTTAGGCCACAAATTCTGCATCTGCTCCAGATTGTTATGCTAATGAGTCAACACCCTGCCTTCCCCAGTTCTACATAATAAATTAATATTTTTATAGAAGTAGAGTTGCTGTGGTGTGACTTCCTTCTTTCGCCACTTCTTGTTAAAAGAAAAAAAAACCCAACCTTTTATGTGGTTTAAGTCAGTCAGCTGTATTGACAGTAAAAGACAATTTTTCATAATCATCTTCAGACCTAAGTTAAAAGTATTGTGTGTTAAAAATGTTAAGAATCTGTACAGAGGGATTTGGGTGATTCCCTGTCTCTTGCTGGTCTGCAGGAGCCCATCCTGCTTCTGCGTGCAGGTGCCACAGCCCCCAAAGCAGCTGAGACAGGAAACCTCTGTGGTTCTGCTGCTGTGTGGGGTTTTGGAAGGCTCCAGGACACACCAGTTCCATTTGGAAAAAAAGTCTCTGTGAAGTTTGCTCTTTACAGCAAACAGTGCCTCTGGGTCTAAGGGCTGACACTTAAGCCCTTCCTGAATGATGCTTCTGGCCCCAACTTGTAGAAAAACTCATCATAGAAATGATGAGACTAACAAAAAGCCATAATGACTTCATTAATTATCTGTAGAGACAGTTCAAGTCCTTAAGTGTTAGAGGTTCCCACTGTATATTTGAAGACCTCAATAAGGAATATTTAAATTATTTAAAATGTTAAATTATGATTGAATTATTAAAAATGTTAAACAGATACAGCCTTCTCTTCGTAAGTGGCTGTTTGAGCTAAATATTTCAGACAGTAGTCAAATAGGTAATGCAGCAAGTTTCTTGCCATCAGCATTGCTCTGCTCTGCCTTAAGCAGAGGTTGCAAAGGTACCGATCCCATTGCCCCATTTCCAGCCTGCAACAGTAGCATTGGTGTGAAGCACTTCATTTTTCAAGCATAAATTCCCAGTGCTTAACTAAAAGGGCCTCCAGCCCAGCTGCAGTTCGTGCCCAAGAAATAATTTCAGCTTCAGTATGGTGAGTTCAGCTTCTGGTCTTAACCTCTTCTTATCAGTCTCTGGCATGTTTTACAGCTTGTAGGATATCTACTGGCATATCCGTGGTCACATCCCCTTCCCAACAGGGAGCCAGCCTGATGAGGAAGGGCCAAGCCCTTGCTTTGAGCGCTGCACAAGAATACTACTGAAATTGTTGCCATAGTTGACTGAACATCTGAAATAATCCAAGTGCTTTCTGAGCATCAGAGAGAAAAATCCATCCTTACTGCATCTCAGAACAAACAGAACTTCAGGAACAGTCTGTAGTTTCAGTCAGGAAGAGGTGGCTTTGAATGATGGACCTTAAAGAGCTGCCTTTTGGAGACAGTACCATGGTGAGGATTTGCCCGTAAGTTTTCATCTTCTGGTGCCTGCAGCTTCATCCCCTTAGGTTTGTGCTGCTAGACCATGCAGCTCTACATGCAAGGTGAAATTACTTCTCTGCTCAGCAGTCACTGCAGACCCAGAGGGGATGTCTCATCAAATCCCCTCCTACTCAAATGACAGGAAGATTCTTTCCAAGTACCCCTATTTCAAGAAATAGTTCCTTGTTTGTTCACTCTAGAATGTAAATAGGACAGCGTGCTTGTCACAGAAAATAAAAGCAAGGGGGTTTTGTGTTCACCAAGATCGCAATTGACATGTCAGAACTTGATGCTTGAAGGAAGCAGGGCATTTTTTCCCTGGAAATGTGCAATATATTGCTATCGCCCTAAAATAAAAAACACACACTGGGCTCCTACATGTTTTATCAGTGTAATGATAAAGATTCTGAGAAGCCTTTAAATGTTGGGGGTTTTATTACTTTTAAATTAAGTGGATTATAAATGGGTTTACGTTTTTTTTTCCTTAATGCACATGCTTTCTTCAGCCCAATGCCATCTCTTTCACAAACCACTCCTCAGACTTGCACCAAAATGTCCATTTAACAAAAGGCATTTCAAAACCCTTTGCATCTGTGATCGTCCTCTTTTCCCTCTAACCTCTTTCTGTCATCCCCTGTTAGCCTCAGATTGAGCACTATAGGGCAAGGAAGGACACATCTCTAATTGTATGGGCTCCTCACCCGCTTCAAGAGTACTATTAAACACACACCTACACAGACTCTGGAGAAGAAAAAAATCCCCATACCTCCCCATCCCACACACCAGTAACCTCTGTTACTGTGAACAAGTTCTGTCTTACCTTGAGCTGTTGTCCTGCCCCAGGGCAGAGGACACCTTCATTCCATAATGTGTGTAGTGGTAATAAATGACCTCGCTGAGGCAGGAAAGTTGGTCACATCCCCTTCCTTCATAGCCTTCTCCTGCTGCCACTTAAGAATCTTTTGGAATTCTATTCTTTCTAGCGTTTAGTGGTCTTGTAGTGAAACATCAGTTTCACCTTAAAGTCTATTATTGGATCTGACTCCACCAGGATTGAAGAGAGGGGGAAAAAAAAAACCAAACACCCAATGAAAATCAACTTCTGTAATCATGTAGTCTGCAAATAATTAAATAAATATGCTCTTGGGCTGTGCTGGCAGGAATGGAGCAATGCTGCTCTTCAGCAGCTACTGAGCTGGAGAAATATTCTCATCACATTGTTGAATGGGAACATGTAATCTTCGAAAATGCTTATTCCTCTTACATTTGTGCCATCAGGCCAGGAGCAACTTAAGGAGAAAAAACCAGAATGATACTTTTTTTATTACAGCAAAAGATGAGGAGCAAGATATGTGTCCATCTCTACATTTATATTTAAACCTAGTGACGTAGTGAGATAGTTTGTGAGTTACCTGGTGTTACAGCCTTGCTAGACTGAATCTTTTTCTCCTTCCTGTGACATTTTATTTTATCAGTTTGCTGTGTGCTCATCTGGCACAATGACTATGAAGTATTCCTATAGGATTTGCATTAATTAACTGGAAAAAGAGTGGCTATTCACTTACCATTACATCATTTCAGTTAGTAGGGTGCTTCTGTAGTGAATAACAGAAAGCACTTAAATTGCAAAGCCTTTTTCCCCCCTTCAGGGTATCGGTGAGGTACTGATTAGAGTCCATGGCCACACTGGGCACCACAAGCCCCCTTCTGCTGATGGAGGGAGGCTTTGGTGAGGATCGCCTTCTAAATGCAGAAGCAAATCCCCACTAACAGCCCTGGAGCCACACAAACGGCATCTACAGCTCTTCATTCACAGGTGCACTGGTATTGCTGGCCAGCATTCCTCATACTTTTGCGAAGCATTTATCAGCAAGAAATTAGTATCTGCTCTTCGTACACTCTTTGATTCTGAGAGGATGAAATTCCTGCGTGAAAAGCTGATGATGCTTTATTTCTGCCTTATAATTGGCTCCCTGAGGCAAATGAGAGCCACGGCAACTACAAAGAGAAAGCAGGGTATCCAAACACAGCCCTTCCTCTGCTCATCTCAGAAACAGGCTGAGAAGCCAATTCAGGGGAAAAAAAAAAGTACATTGTTTTGTACTTAGCTTCATTTCCATGCATATGTGAAAGCCACTTTGAGCTATTTCAGTTATACTGTTTTCAAGTGCACAGATCCAATAATCAAAGAAATTATGCAAGATGAAGTGCCAGTCAGATTGTTTGTGCATTTAACCCCTCCTGAACTCTGCATGAACTGTTTTCATTATGATGCTTCATTTTGGACTCCCTACACATCTTAGTTCTGTCTCTCTACACCTGCTCCCTGCTGTTTCTTTCAATATAAAACTCCTTTTCCATCCTTCATTTAATCCTCTTTGCCATCTTCATTCAGCTTTTGACAGTCCTTCACTTGTCTGAGCTGGATCTTCTCCTTTAAACTCATCCCATTTAACACTGGTTATCTTGTTCAGATGACCACCAATCTAAACACCAGCATGCCTAGCTTAGCCACTAGAGTAGCCCACATCCCCCTCCATCAAAGACAAGCAACTCTTGGGACTGCTCTACACACCAGTTTTGTTGGTCTAACAAGGACTCGTTCATGTTAAAATAACACCAACGTGCCACTCGTGTGTGCTGTCGTGCTTCACTGTCACCAGCCAGCATCAGTAACACGTGGTAGCACAACCCATCAGCTCCTTCCCTAGGCATGCCAGCAGTACTCACTGGTGTCTCCTTCCCTTACAAGAGAGGCATGGTAAGACTAATTTGCATCCTTACTGAGAGATTCTGCCTAGTGCGGGGGAAAAAATAGGTTGGGCCTAAAATGGTGGATCTCTGTGGGAAAGGAAAGGGCCTGGTTTCTCTCTCCACCGACTGCTGGGGGTGACAAGCTCTGCTATGGAGCTGGTGGCTCAGAGTGGCTGTGGCTTCTCTGGGTGAGAAGTCAGTATGGAATCCTGTCCCCCCTCCATGAGCTGGCGATCAAGGCTGTACCTCTGCGGCCAGACTCCATTTTGGCTTCGCCCACAGAGTCTCTCCACTGTTGATGTATTTCCCCACATTAGTCAGGTTTTCAGATGCTCTGGCTTAGGCCTTTCTCTTCTCCCTTGAGGCTTCAGATAAGGTGATGACTGTGTTCTTTCACTTCCTTGGCCACTCTGGTGGTCTTGCTTTTTCAAACCTGAGATGGCAAAGGCAGCTGGGATAAAATGCACCCAGCAGCTGTAGAGCCTTGCTACTGCACCCTAAGCCTCCTTCCCTGGCCCACATCCCATCCATGTCATCTGTCTACGAGGCGACTGAAGCTCTCCCACTCTGCTTGAGACAGGGGCACGGTGGAAGCCTGTGCACAACTCCAGGCAGCTGAACTAACTCAGAGCAACTCGAAGTCACAAACTGGAAATGATTATGTGACTATAAAACCAAAACTGTTTGCCCCTTTTTAAACTGAAAACATGGAAGTTCTTCCCAACCCTGATCCGCTCTGACATTTACAGGAACAAAGTTTTAAATCAAGCTTTCGCTTAAATAAGTGCATCTTCCTCACAGACCCTTAATGTGCTCTGCCAGACAGGTGGCAGAAAACCAAGTAGCCAGTTCTCTAGTGCTAGTATCTGCTGCTAACTCAGTAGTATGGAGTTCATCACCACTTAGAGACCCCAAGTTCCTCCTTGTTGGGACAAATTACTGGCAGTTGTGCAAGTACCACAAATAAGAAATCTCCATATGACCTTTATTTTTCATTAAGTTTTGTAAGCAGCTGGGATCCAGGTAAACAAGGTCAAATCGTAATCCAATAAATGCTTTCCATTCAAAAGTATTTGGAGACTTCTTTCTACTGCAACACTTTCTACTAGTAAAATGTTCATTAAATATACTGAATTTTTAAACAAGATTAATACAAAGCTAGTCCATGAAAGAGAAACTATCAGTAGAAGGATCTTACGCTAATGAAATTTGCAAACAGGTACTTCAAACTGTACAGAGCAGAGACCTTGTATTGAAGTAGAACAACTGAAACAACCTACTTTTTAGGCTCTTGGAACACCAGTCTAATCTCAAGGAACAGAACGAAATAATTGAAAAATACCACCATAAATTGAACTTACTTATAGTCCTATGGTTAAGCCACTGAGATAAAAATGAAGAACTCTTTAATAAATGAAAAAATACCACTGTGCTTTGTGTGTGAGAAATCATGTGGTTTAAACTTGAGTGTCCTTGTCCCAATTAGATGAACATTCAAAGTGGTAAGGTTTTTCCCTTCTCTGCCATGTTCTGCCAACTGTATAATTTTTAGGCATGGAAGATGCTTTTGAACCACTCTAGATGCACATTTGATACATAACATGGTTCTTGGTACAACATTTTGATTTGAAGACAAAGGAAAATTATCAGGCACAAATCAGTCAAGGGAAAAAACAGCAAATCACTTACGGAGCTCTTGCTTTAGAAAAACGAAAGCAGGAGAATTTAGATAGTGTTTCTCACCCTCTTACCAGATTACTTGACCACTGCTAAATAGGGATGAAGGTGGTTAAAAAGGGAGAAACAACTACTTCCTACATTTTTAAGAATACTGAAGTACTTGGAGAACATTGGCACAGAAACTATATTAGACATGTACATTCACTTGTAAATATTTTTAATGTAGCTCCAAACATAAAAATGTTGCTAATTTTACAGAATTCTGTTAGGTATCAGTCCCAAAATACGGTTACTTGTATTAAAAAAATCCTCTATTAAGGTTTTTTCATTTTGTAAGGTTATTAGTGATGCTTGCTGGCCACTGACCCTTGTCTACAATTTCAGTTCTTTCCCACAACATACTTTGTAACTGGGAGGAAGAGGTGCAAAATCACCTGGAAGGGTCAGGAGGTAACATCTAATTCCAATTTTAGTGAAGATCACCACTTAAAGAAGTACATTTTACCTGTCTGTCTGCTTCCTGTTTTTCTATCTTCTGAAGCCCCCACAACTATTGATGAACTGCTGGTTGGCAAAGAGAACATAAAGATGAGTGAATAGGAAACTGCGTTTTATATTGGAATCATCTGCCTCACACAAATTTACCATGGGGTTTGTTTACCCAGTGTGCCTAGAATAGGTACACGGTTTGCTTACTGCTTGGAGATCTGCAAAAGTTAATAAAATTCAGAAGAGAGTATCATCAGGAAGTATGCTAGTCTGGATAAATACAGATAACAGCCATCTTATCTAAGCTTTCCAATTTCAGCCTATTTAAGCCCAAATACCATTTTCATGACACTACAAGCTTAGTGACAAAATAACATGGCACAATAACTTCTCCAGCAAAGGTACGTGGACAAGGAAGTATTCTAGAGTAAGATCTGACCAAGTGGAACGTTTGCCTTGACCCAGACACAAACCTAGTTTGCTAAGGTCAGTCACAGAAAAACCTGAGTATGTTTTCTGTCCCTACTTTTTAATTTAAAATGAAGCCCTAGGAGATAGCAAAGGGCACTTCCTACTCTCTACAGTGGACGGAATTTTGAAATTAATTTCTGTAGGTTAAAAAGCCCGGGCCCTGTAGTTACTTAAAACATCAAGGTATTGGTGTGCTAAGGAGCAAAGTAAGTACAATGCCAAAGAAACGCTGAACTGGGCAATAGAGTTAGCGATGGTGATTAGCAAAATCCGCTCTCTTGTCTTGGCAAAGCATCAGCAACTCACAGGACTCCTGAAGCACAGGCCTTAATCACAGGAGCTGTCCACTGCCCCCTCGCTGCCCCCGCAGCCGCCTGAGGCCGGGGCACAGTCTCCCCCCTCTGTCCCCTGCTCACAGCAGCCAGACGTGCTCTGGCTGAGGCAGACTCGCGCATCATTGTCATCAGTATCATAACTGGCAGGACACGTTTCTTCTGATGCCCCATCATGATGGGTACCTCTGTCATCGGTCCCAGCATCCTCATCTCCCAAGTCTATGACATCATCCATCTGCCGTTCAGCATCAGGCTCGGCCATTGCTGAGATCTGTGCTTCTAAGTTTCTTGTGTTCTCTGTGACTTCAAATTCCTTCTCCTCTGCGATTTGCTTCTTCCTAGTATTTAATTTAGCCTTTCTGGAATTCTTCATTTGTTTGTTGTGCATGTCTTCTTTGGAGAACCTCCAGTGAAACTACAAAGAAAAAATCCAAATGTTAAAGACCATTAGAGACAATCTCAAGTGGACATTTACTTTCCTGAGTAGAAATGGTTTTATTATTTAGTTTTAACTCCAAGACTAGTTTGACCAAAAAAACCTACAATTAAAAAAAATTGCATGACTAAATCAGACAGCTTAAGATCACTTGTGCCTACATGTATGTATCTATCACACAGAGAAAGAAATGCATTCTTTTCACATGCCTCGGGGGTTCCTTGCCACTCACCATGTCACCGCTGAGCCCACAGCTCCCCGGCCACCAACCTGCACTATGCATGAAGCAAGAGCACCCAAAGCTGCACAAGTGCAGAGGGAGGAGTAACTCCTACGGTGTTACTCCAAAGTCTTTCACTGGGTTAGCAGCAGAACTAACACCAATACCCAAGACTAAACCCAAACAGTAAAATATTTGGAACCATTTGTATGAATGTTTTTAGATGAGAAAGCATGAGGCTGCCTCTTGCCACACTTGCCACAAGACTTAAAACAGCTGCCATTTCAGAAGAACTGTTTTAACTACTATTAAAAACACTAAAAGAACTAGCAGCACCTTGAAATACTGACTCGACAGGTATAACATATATAAAGGCTGACAAATACGCCACTAATATATCTGCTTCATGTGTCTAAAAATAAAGGGACCTTCCCAAGGAAAGCCAGATGATGTTCCAAACCACTGCTGAGCCATCCTACTACACAAGTTTGCTAAGTACATGTGAATGTGCCCAACCATTTCATCAGCAGCGTCCACACTAATGGAAACTCAAGGATGGGTCAGGAGCTGATGCTTGGATGGCATAATCTCATCAGGACATTCAGCAAATTCATCTGTGGTCCAAAGGTCATTTTCTCCAGGGCACCCTAGTCTGTGCTGAAGTTGGTCAAAAGAAGGACTTGTGTTCATAAATGTTTGATCTCTCTATTTATTCCTTAATAAAAAAGCCATTCAAAACCTACTACGTTTATTAGATTACAAAGATGAAGCAATGCTACTTCCTTCTGCTAGCCAGAACTTACTTACAGGAAGCCATCCTTCATTTAAATATCATTACAATTTAGAGAAAGAGGAAAGATAACATCTCAGCTCTAGAGCCCAACTGTTTTAAAGTCACAGACACCTGAATATTTTCCTTTTTGATTTGCAGAAGTGCTGGGCACTCATAGCTCTCCTTTAACTCAAAGCTCTCTTGGATGGAAGGTAAGATCAGGGCCCTAAATGTGATAAAGATCAAACTTTAGGGGACTCTGGTGTATGTGCAAATGTATGGGTTCTTAGTCAGGTATTTAGACAACCAGCTTCTGCTGAAATAAACATCACTTTTGTACAAAGTGAATGAACACAAGTACCTTGTCTCTGACTGAATATTGCACTGATAAGAGTACCTCTATCTTAGTGAAGAGAAAAACAAATTGTACCACTCCCTGTTGCATGTTTCCTTTTCTGTTCCCCTGCCTAAACTGAAGAGCAGTTGCTCGGTGTGCATAGAAAGGACTGATCAGTTTCCAACACTGTAATGTCCTTCCCATCTTATCAGACTATTTTCCTCCTCCAAGGAGTTACCTATAAGCATTTTAGACAGGCCATATCACAAGTTAAAAAAAAAAACCCTGAGAGCCTGTGATGTTGTATGTGCAGAATATACAGCAACTTAATAAAATGCTAGGTCACATCTTTGATGTGACTCAACATCACTTACAGACATTGAACCAGTCTTACATTTTTCATATAACTACAATCAATGTACCCAATTTTCCCTGACCTCTGGTGTGAAAACGTGCTGTCGTGACTTTCTGCCCTCAAATATATCTGTATATTTAATAGTGCCAATAAGTAAATCCTTTGTTTTGTCAACCAGACATTGTTAAATAAGTTTTTATATTCCCGAATGAAAAAATCTAAACAAAGTTTTGAGTCATCTGGATAGTGTGCATTTTTTATTATAATACAAGAAATATGTTTCATACTAATTTCTCTATTTGAAGACATAAAATCATAGGTTTCCACCCCTTCCATTAAAACCGCACACAGTGGTAGAAAAAGAATGACCCAACACTGGCACTCCAACCCTCATTCCAAGATCCCTTTAATCACCTGAAAACAAAGTAAAAAAAACCAAGAAAGATGGTCTTTGTAACATGTTCACGCGCTCTGGGTTTGCTAATGAGAGAGGGTAAATCCTAAATCACAGCCATGCTCCCAGCAGTTCTCTCCTACTTCAGTCAGTTCAAACACTCTCCTGGTCTCCACTGTATCTAAAAGACAACCTTCACAGAACCAGGCTCCAGAACAGTCAGGGCTTTATAGATGAAAAGTCTCTGCAATTATCTAGAACATTGGGTAGAATGCTCCTCGTGGTCAGCTCTGCTTAGCGTTTCCAATCTGCTACTCTGGCTCATCTTCTGCAGGGCCTCAAGGGCACCTCTCCTTCAGGTGACATTTGGCTGGTCAGTACTCACCTAAGTGCACAGAGCTAGAATAAAAATGAGCCTGTATTATAGCAACTTTTGCATCATGTGGTTTCAGAAATCCTTCCCATACTTCACCTGGCTTTTCTGATCCCTCTGCATACTGAAAGGGCAAGTCAAATTTGAGTACCATAGGAATGTCAGCACTTTCCCAGTTTCCAGCTCTTTTATTTCCTTTCAGCTCTATGGCATGACAGGTTTGGACAGGGATTCCCACAACTACACATTTTAAAATGGAAAGGGGAATACGTATGTGTAACTGCACATGTACATCCTTAGCTGTCAGCTGTGTTCTCTGATAACTCACTAACATTCACATGGTAGCTAGAAACACCAGCCAAGATCAGGCCAACATCTAAGACATGTATCAAGAAACAGAGAGCACTTCAAATAGAAAAGACAGGCAATGGGTGAGAGAATATAGCATTGGTTCCACTTTGCAGGCAGTGAACATGGGCAGAGAATTCTAGGTCACGTATGGAGGTTTATGGCCCAGCTGTAAAGAGAAATGTACATATCTTCTGCTGCTGCTGCGAGTTCAACAGAGAATGAAATGTAAGAGCTTTCACATCATTTGAGTATTTTTTGTTTCTCTCTTTTGAACAGTTCAATTCCTTGTATCCTGCTACTGTTGCACAGAAATGTTGGATAGGTCATTTTTACTTCTATGGGAAATCAATTACAATATTAAAATACCTCCAACAAAACCCAAAGAAACCAGGGACTCAAGGTTATTTACCTTAGATTCTTTCTTCTTTGCTTTCTGGGGCAAAGAAGGTCTCTGAAGAAATACAATTTGCTTTGTAGATAAATTCCCCTCCCTGAAAAGAAACAAATGCACACTCCTGAGAATGAATTAAATTCACGTCCAGCATCATTCAAAGTGAAAATCCATCCCAGTCATTTATTTCTGCAGGTCAGAGAACAACAAAATTAAGAATGACCTAAACATTGTCTGTCCCCAGTGTCCCTGAGCAGCCTGGAATTTTAGGGGTGAAAAAATGAGCAACTGTTCAGCCTAACAGAGTCTGTCAGCCTGTGACATACTTTTGCTGAATGTTTTAGTATGAGTGTGTAAACACAGAATAAATCATTTGGAGCAAAAGGCAAGACACCTGAGCCCCTCGGTGCCTGTGTAGCAGCGTCTCAGCAACACTGGAGCATTCCCTCCCTCCCTCGGCACCGACCCAGGATGGGGCTGGGTGCTCCCTGTGGGTCTGTAGCATAGCAGGAGGCACAACTAAATGCCACCAGCAGTTAGATTGGGTAGGTGCCCTCCTGCACTGTCAACCTGACTGGTGTTACTGAAGTTATAAATGGGATACAGAAAGGTGGAAGAGAAAGAAAACCCTATATGCCTTTAAGAGACAAGGCTTACAAATCATAATTGTTATTTTCTAGTCATTCCTATATTTAAACATACATGAAAAACTTAAATACCACTTTTCCCCCAGCACAGATGGCCTTTACTTTTTAGGTTTTTATGTGTAGGAGTAGTCTTCATCTAGATCTCACAAAGAACTGGGCATATTTTTACTCTTTTAACTTAAAAAATCATGACTGATTACATTGGTGTATATATAAAAATACATTCCTGATCAGTGAAAATTCAGAAAGC
This sequence comes from Brachypteracias leptosomus, assembly GCA_013401335.1. NCBI lineage: Eukaryota > Metazoa > Chordata > Aves > Coraciiformes > Brachypteraciidae > Brachypteracias > Brachypteracias leptosomus. Next base: position 43,311 of record VYZX01020403.1, read on the forward strand.
GCCATCTTCATGCATAACAAGTGGGACAATTGTTTTTCACTGCAGTTATGAAGAGTATTTTTAAGTGACTTGCATTTACAGTTAAAAGATCAGACTATTAATAATAGCAAAGTGGACCACAGAATGATTACATATGCAAACGGGGCTACTAAAGTAATAATATACCAATCTCATGTGGTTCTTCTCAGTTAGACTGTGCCTATCAGCAGCATTAGACAGGCATCAATTAAGAATAAAATGGCTTTTCCTCAGATGAGCAACATCTCACTGCAAACATTATCACAGGTTTTGTCTTTGCTCTAAAAGGAGCTACTGGGAGGTCCAGAGCAGGAATTTTACAATCAAGGAGTTTACAGAGAGGCAGAGACAATTTATGCAGAAAATTAAAGTGGAAACCACACTGCCACCTTGCAGTATTTTGCCCACGAGACATGGGCTTCCTGCCCCATGCAGCTTGTGATGCTCACAAAACCCAGAGAGCAGCTGCACCCGGGCTTGCAAGGGCAGCTACTCGTGCATGCAAGAAAACCCTCGCTGGCTGCACGGAGAACTGCTTGTATGGACTGCAGTGCTCGGACAGAAGCTTCCCTGGCCAAAAGGCAGCACCCACCCCTTCCCTACCTGTTTGTCTTCACGATGGGAGTGGGAAGCACACACGTCAGCTGCCAACCGTACACAGCAAGGGAATTCAGCAGCGGAACGTAATCTGTCTGCACCTCAACTCCCTGGGAAAGAACAATCAACAGTTAGCATCATGACTTGGAGGGTGACATTCATATTGACACAAAAAAAAAACCCCAAGAAAAAATACATATATGGGTTTTCTGGGAGGGAGGATGGAGTTTTGTACTGAAGTGGGTCATTTTGTATGTTCAGCTAGGCAGGAAGGAAAACGTTTGAAAACATGAGACACAGGACAGATCTCTCACACATGGCAAACTGTTAAATGGGTTTGTTTAAAATGGTAGACATCTGCGATCTTGTTTTTACACTGCCTGAGTCATCCATCTAGCTTTAGATGATTCCAGATCTGAACAGGACAAAGTTATTATACCAATCGTCTCCTCCCAAGCAAAAAGATATTCAAGTAGTTAGAAAAATGACAAATTAAAAAATCACAAATGGCAAAAAATGGCAAATTGCTTTGCCCGGATTCTGTGGTTGTCTAGGCCAGAGTAAATCCTGAAGATGTGTACTGAAATCAGTAAGGTCATCCCTACTGTGATGGTTCAAAAGCAAAATAGCCAACAACAACAAAAATAAAATTTAAGTGCCGGTCTATTCTTTCTATCACCCACAAATACATATCACTTCCTTGTTATTCTGAACCAGGAAATGTGTGGGCGAGCCCAGCAGCGCTGCCTCTCGGTGCAGGAGCCTGGCTCCAGCCACAGCACTACCCAGCAGAGCTCTGCTAATTCTCTTCCTGCGAAATGTCACTCACACAGGAGGAACCACTGGGGGCTGCAGCAAAGGCTGCTCCAGTGAGGTGTCTAATTGCCAAGACTTCCAGTAATTTAACAAAAAGACGCTGGAGCGTATTTACTAATTTTCAATTTTAATAAACACAAAGCAGGCAACTGGTAACTACTAATCTCTAAGTATAACTACATTCCATTGGAATAACAATTACATTCACCAAAAAGCTCAGGCACTTACACTGGTTTCATGTGTGTGCGAGGAGTTTTAGCTGCCAGTTCTCAACACTGCATAAGGGACAATAGTTCTGCAGCTCCAAAAAAATCCATTTATTCCGCAGTAATAAAATAGTCATTTGATCGGAACTAATCCAAATCCTGCTGTAGTTATTTCAAGGTATTTTTAGTGAATTCCAACCTCAGCTATTCCTTTCTTGTAACAAATGTAATTTAGGTCACTTGATATCCTCATAACTGAATGACTGCCTGACTATACCTATTAAAAACCTGATCATGACTACAAATGCAAATAGCTGAAGCAGCTGTTTCAACCCTGCTTAAAAACATTTAAAAACTCTATTCCAGAAAGCGCATGCAATAGAACACTCTACTAAATGTTACTTCTGATTTCAGTACAGAGGTTTTCAGGGACTTGGAGAAATACTGCTACTTTACAACATCACCACATACAGGCCCCAATTGCTTACTCCCGGAGAAGAGAGATGCCTTATAAGAGGGGAGCAATACCATATAGCCTTTGACCACTTGAGTCCTCTCAAATAATTGAGACTTATCCTACAGCTGTGATCATTCAGAGTCTCCTCGGACTTCCATCTCCCTCCATAAGATGGATATTTCTGCCCTCTTTCCAGTTTTTGAAATAGAATGTCCAAAGGTAATGCAAAAATTATGACATATTTAGATGCCTTTAAGAGCTAATGTCTCAAGAAAATACATTAATAACACACTGAGATTTATAAGACTGGTCCACAACAACTTCCAAAAATAAGGACAAAAATATGCAACATGAACATTAAGAATAAGGTCAGAGCATACTCCATCACAAGCCTACCATGAGGTGTCTGGAAGAACACATAAAAGGATCTGATCAAAACATTTCATTCATCATGCAGCGTTTGTAGAGGAAAAACCAGAAGGAGCTCACTCATTTAGAGGGTGGAAGACTAGCAGGTCAGGAAAGACTGGCACAACAGACCTTGTTTGTGTCCCAAGCAACATCTTATGTTGCAAAGAGGATTTCTGTTTTGAATTCATTGCCTAAGGATGGCAATCAGCAAGGAGAACCTTCTCCTTGCATCAGGATGCGCAGCAAACGTCAAAAATCAGAGGGAGATTACGGCAATGAGGAAGGACATCAATACCCCACAGAGATCATTTGGCTGCTGCAGAAGCCAAATTGTTTCAGGGGCAGGCCATCACTCCTGCCACAGCCCGGTGTCCCTGCGGGCTCTGAGTGGTGAGACAAGGCTGGCTTTGGACCTGTCTGACTTGTCAGGATTAAGCATCATCTGCAGCAGATGATGTGTATCACAACCCCAACAGTACAGAAAGGAAAAGAGCAGGTAAAGCACATTCAAAAGTGTAAAGCTGTTGGAAAATAAATGTAAGACTAAATTAAAGTCAATTAAGCTTAAAGAAATGATAAAAAAGTCTGTAAATGTGAAAAACTCTTTCAACAGAGTGCTGTAAAATTGTTACAAAAAGATGACCTCTTATTTTCACACATGGGCTGGTCACTGGCCCCGCAGTCTTGTGTGTTTGGCTGCTGGGAGGGAGGGAGTGTGTGCATTACGCAGAGGTGACACCTCCTCCCAGCTCCACATGCTCTTGAACAACCTCCCTCCGACTCTGCACGATGCTTTGCTGGAGCCAGACACTGCACCTCTTCCCCAGCAGGTCTCCAGGGGAATAAACTACTAATAATAATTGGCTGTGTTTGAAGATGATAGACAAGAGAAAGGAGTCACTCCTAAACAAGCAGGTGTAATTCACATGGACTTCAAGCTCCTTACTTGCAAATACAGATAATTGAAGCTTTCTTTAAGACAACAAGGAATGACTTCTCCCTCCCCCTCCTGCATCATCGGTTGTAATCCTATCCCACGACTGGAATTTGTGTGCCAGCAGGAGTCAGACCTTTAACTGGTGTCATATTAAATGCCTTCCAAAGCAAAAATGCTTCTAAACAAACAATACACTGGGGGACGCATCCACAGGAAAAGAGTAATCTTGTATCCATTTTATATTTAATAGAATAATTAAAAATATGTTATCTACTATTATTTGAGACAATGGAAATAAAATTTCAAGCACACAGTTCCATAAGATGAAATTGCAATGCTCTTTCTAGCTTGCAAATATTGGATTTGAACACCAGGAGAAGTAGCAAGTATGTGCCAGAGCTCTACTGAAAAAGAAGTGTTCCAATAATGAGTCTCAAACTGGGAGACATTTCATTCAGTGAAAGGGTGGAAAATTTTAATTAACTTGTTTCCCACTCTCCTGTGGATGATAAGTAATCTCTGATCACACCTTGAGTGTCAAGAAGCCAGAGCATATTGAGCAGGTTTTTCCCTTGACTTGCACATGAAAAGAATTCCTTTATTTATAGTTGTACTGTTTGTTTCCAGCATTTTCTCCTTTCACAGTTGCTTCTGCTCATTAGAAAAAAAGATTTAAAAATGATAACGATAATATCTAGGGCAAGCCACACAAATGACTGCATTAACAATTTTTCGTTTCTTTCCCCCTCCTACTGTGGCAATTTTAACCACAGCAAGAAAATAAACACAACTACTAAGCTCTTGTGAGACAGAAGTTCTTTAGAAATCATTCCTTCCTGGGTTAAGTGAATGTAATTTATTTACAAGGCAGCTACGGATTGTCACTATCTAATTTTTTTTCCATCCTAGATTAAAGAGTGAAAGATTGAAAATACCATTAAATAAATTTTAATAAAACCTTTATCAGTGAAACCTAACAGACTGTGTACTAAGATCTACAGACAGATGGCAAAGAGGATGGGAAGTAAAAAACATGAGTTGCTTTGAAAGTGTAACCTACTGTTTTTGTTGGGGAAAACAGGCAGTGTGTTCAAATCCAGATCCTTACAAAAAGTAGGGAGAGCCCACAAGGGCAGCAACAGGCGTCCCTGGCCAGGGCCAGCTACTAGTGCCCACCACTGCCAGAGCCTCCTCTCCTGGGGCACTGGAGGGGGTAGAGGCAAAGGCAGGACCTGCATCTTGCTGGAAAAGGAGGAAAATAAAATGAGAGAAACTGAATATATGGCCTGTCTGAGAACGACCTGGTAAAAGTGTGCTGTGAATGGTTTATGTTTGCAGTAACACAGACAGTAAGGAGACTAAATCCAAATTTGTGAATTATTTGCCTTTTTCCTTTTCGTTTCTTCCAAGAGGTAATTTCTCCTACCAATATAACATTATCGATCCACTATAAACATTTATTGGAAGCAGAAGTTTCATAAATGTTTCAGCAATAAAAGTTGGACTGTGCTCCTTTAGTATTGAGCTGCTCCTAAATTTCCACATGTAATACACCACAGCACCTTGGTAGCAGATTCTTGCTACACATCCATTAGCTGTATAGCTGAGAGGGGGGGAGGGGCCGGCTCCTGCCCTCTTAGAAACCACCAGTGACTTTTGGCAGCAAATGGGTCACTAACACTAACTAGCTTCCAAATTGGGACCTTAGTGGAAAGTTAACAGAAATAAAAGTAATAAATCCACAGGCAGGTGGCATAGGTAATTCAGAGCTCTTTCTGGTTACTTCATATATGTGAATTCATGCACTGTGAAATATTTTTGAGAATACAATAAGGCTGTAACACTACATGGGCAGCATCCTGCTAAGGTAGTTTCTCTGCAGTTCAGATGTATCCAGTCACGATTTCATACACACACAGGCTGCAGAGTGTCTCCACGTCTAGGGTGAAATAAAAAACAACCAAAAAACCCTCCTGTGCCCACAAAACTCACTTCTCTCAGTGACTTCTGTGGATGCAAATCCTACTTTCTAGCCTGTGTATAAATTAATGGAAATATCTGAGTGCTCCTGATACTGCCTGCACTTGTAACAGAGAAGCACATTTGCACAGCAACACAGCTTTGCATTTACAGAAATACAGGACAGGTAGCACAAGCTCCATGAGGTGAATGTGTTGACATGGAAGGTTTTCTACAAAGGATGCATAGAAGCATCTTATGAGATGTGTTAAACTTATCATTGCATAGGCAACATACATGTGATCGGACAGCTGCATAGAACCAGCCATGGAGCACAAGAAATAAATGGGATCCAGCAATCCATCAGTAATTTTTCTTAAGTAACTCTGGCATTTTTGGTTTCATAAATCCTGCAACACTTGTGCACTGTACCTTCTGGTGAGCGTTGATTTTACTGTTTGTCCACCGTTTTGGGGGAAAAAAACAACACAGAAAAACACTACCTGGGAACTTGTATGCGCCATGGTGCCTTTCCACACACAGCTTAACCACCTCCATGCAGCTTCCCCATCACAATTTCCTTTGGTTATAATTTATTCTCAAACAAAATCTGGCTTTTGCAAAAAGCCTTTGTGCACCACTCCACCGTTACGGAATTAATAATCTATTTCCATGTAGGAAAGGCAGCTGAAGCCCAGACCCTCTGCTGCCATTGCTACCGGCCGCAGGAGAGCAAGGGCTGGCACTGCCCACCACTCGCGTGCCAGCTGCATGTGCGGCCTATGGGGTCCCACCACCTGCTTCTCGTGCCCCTCAAAACGCTGAGGCCTCTCCCAAACCTGCCTGGCAGCAGTGTATGGTCAAAGGGGTACACTAGCCAGGGCACTACTGCTAGCTACAGGTGAGCTGCTGGGGAAAAGGAATATGACTTGTGCCCCACATGGGTTTTTAGAAGTACAAAGAGGACTGAAGTACTTTTTCTCAGCTTGTTCTTAAGTGGAAAGTTCAGATCTGATATGCTTACTTTTTCCTGAAAGATTTTACGGGTGAGCAGAGAACTAATTCTTATCTCCAATCTTGACACAAACCTAAGCAAACTGTGACAGACAGGAAGTGATTTTTATTTATTATTCATACTGTTTTAAATCCTGTGCTTTTCTGCCTGTTTACTTCAAGTGCCCTTTACTCACGTGGAAGAAGCATTTGCCTTGTTAGACACTCAGCACTGCCAGCGCCATAAGAAAGTTCCAAGTTTGTACTGCTAGATTTTATTACTAAATTTATCAGCAAAACCAAAGAAAGATTAGCGTGTGGAGTTTAATCCTGCATAGAGCATACGTCTGCTGAGTTCAGTAGACAAATATATACCTACATATGCTGCTTTCATATCTTACATAAAAGAATTAAACAAGAATTCTAAAAAACCTTTTGAAGATCAGGATTCTGAAGGGTTCTGTTCAGCTTTTCCTAAAAAGCAACAAAGGAGCAAAATGCTGAAATATTATGCCCAGGCAACATCTGTGTCCTTTGGTTGGCAAAGAGGGTCACACACAACTGCTTTTCATGCTCATCGCCATCAGGTCCTTTGCTGACCTGGTCATGCCACGGCCAGAGACAGCAGAACATAGCTTAAGTGACATATGACCTAAATCACATTTACAGACAAATCAAATTCTCATTTCCAGAGAATTTGTTTCAAGGCTTACATTAAGGCAACTTGCAACCTAGGCTCAGCAGAGATAATTTTTTTAATCTTCTGTTATGCTGCACTTTAAAAGGTTTACCATGTCTACAGCGGACGCTGACCCCATTCAATTCTGCCAGGGAAATGGCAACATCATGGTGTATTTGAGATTTTAATTCGTGTCAGTGCACCAAAGATATGGTATATCAAAATACTAAAAAGTGATGAATCACCAGCTGAAGGTTTGAAATGAGAAAGTACCTGTAAATTAAGGACAGTATTTCCAAAATGAACAAGGCTTCAGAAGCAGAACAATTTAGAAATCTAAGATAAATGTTATAGCACTCAATTTTAAAGGTAGTATTAGCTATTTTGTCTTGGGTAATGAGGAAAAGAAGGTGACAGATTAGAGTTGAGGAGTCGTGGTTTAACCCCAGCCAGTAACTAAAGGCCACACGGCTGCTCGCTCAGGGAAATCATGTAGGCTCTGGTTAATCAGAACTGTCTACCCACATTTGCCTACACAAGCAGAATTAAAACCATCAAACAAGTTTTAGGGGTAGATCTCGGAGGCTGCGGTGGAAATAATCCCTTGACATTTTTAGAGTTAAAGTCATAAGGGTGAGAGCAGCTTTCTGTCATTAGAAGTGCTGTGGTCATTTGCAGGATGCCACAGCTCTACTTTGAGAAGAAAGAGTTAAATTACTCAGAGCTATTACATCCTGTCTGCTGCTTGGCGGGACCACATACTGTGACAGCTGCGAGCTTTACATCCTCTACAAACTGACATTTTACACACATAGCGAATGCATCACACTGTTCAGCTTGTTTTCTCTATTAGCCTTAGCAATTAAAAAGGCAGCACTTTCTCTGCTAGAGGTGTGCCAGCCCCTCTCTTTTGCCTTTGTGGCTAAAGAGCAAAACTTTAGCTTTTCATTTAGAAAGGTTCTCTTTTTATTACTAAGGGCATCGATACATGTCTTCCTTTTCAAAACACTTTTCTTTTGTTGTCGCTTGGATTCTTTTGTTTGTTTCTTCTTCTCATTTGGGATATAGCACAGTAAATTTACACTCAGTTCAGATCCCATCTGAATAAGTCCACAGCTCATTCCAATAATCAAATCTGATAAAAATATAAAATAGAAATCCATTATACACACTTCTGTCAAGCTGCCTATCAAGTCTTCCTCCACTGCCTTGGAACAAATGAATGCAATAAATGGAAAAGGTTAATCTAGATTAGAGCTGAACGTATACTAAAAAAAAATAAGAATATGTACATTAATGAGGCATTCCACTGCTCTATAATTATCTCTGTGATAATTAGACTTTGAAGTACTCATAACAGAAACAAAGACTTTACTGGCTTTTGGGTATCTTCTGTCACTACTGAACTCTGTCTCCTTCTCTCTACGTCCCCCATTTTACAGTCCCTTCCTCTGCACTGCATTATTCCACATTTATGGTAAATAAAGGTGAATTCCAACAAGGTTTAACAGGGAGTGACTTGGTCTTCTGGGTATGACACTGAGCAAGTGCCTACAAATCCCCCAGCTTACAATCTTTCTTTCATTCATTTGATGACTTTACCTACCTATGTCTATTATGTCTCAGAAAACAGGAGGCATTAAATATCCAGGCAGTTATTTAAATGCCAGGAGAAGAAAACAGGTGGTCAGCTTGGCTCTTCTTCTAAATGGGTAAGGCCTTTGCAAGAGTTCCTCCCTGCCTCAACCTCCTTCCTTCAGTAGGCATTTCTTCTTCATATTCTTCCACTTTCAGGTTGGTGGATAACATGTTTATAATACCCCCAAAAGAGAGGTCCTTGATCTCAGAAGAGCAAAATTGCCAGGGAACACCCAGCAACCAAATCTTAAATTACAGCAGCAGATAATCTGATGTACACAAACTGTGTATATGCCATCAGTCAGTTTCTGGAATTGCACATATCTAATCTTATGTCTGGAACAAGAGATTGCCCACGTTAGCCATCACACGGACATGGTGTGCAGCAATATAGCATCTCATGACACACCAGGTGGCATTGGGAGGTTGATTCCTTAATCTGTTGACCAGTTGTGTCTCCATCATGTAATTGCTAGAATAGAAGGCAAATGATACTCCACCTACCAGGGCTCTAATGCTTCAAGGGGCCCTGCTAGAAGATACTCTACTGCTGTGTCCTAGTGTTTTGGTCACCACTCTGCCATCACAGGATCCTCCTTGTCAGATGCTGTCCTCGTCATGTAGCTTGAGACAAAATTTTTTGTGTCCAGACAGGTCAAGCTAAGAGGTGTGAAGAGGCCATTAAGCACAATTTTGTTGCAATATCATTCTGGGACAGAGAACCTTTCACTGGTTGTCTAAAAACCAAATTGATTCTGCCCAAGAATCCATTTAAGCTCAAAAAGCTGTCTCCAACATGGCTGTAAGTGACATCTCAGAAAGAGTAATATATATCAGGGCAAGCATGTAGGATATCTGCCCTGAACATTTTGTGCACTTCCTCTCAGCACATCTGGTTTAGTTTCTACTGAAAGGAATCCAGATTGTGCAATATGACACCATTCTGCGATGTGATGTGAGGTGAGGCATATTAAGTGGAGAGTATCAGAGGGTTCACTTAAAAACGCACTCCTGATCTGAATTAAAATGCTTGTACAAACACAGAAAGAGATAAGGTAGAGGGAAAAACAACATTGGTTCCACGTGAACCCATCTAAACTTCTTGAATCCACAGCATTCTCCAGAAAGGAGTTCCACAGATCTGCTGCCTGCTGAATTATCTCCTTTTAGTTTCACACATGGCCCCAGCTAGTGTCATTTGACAACCCTTAGTTCTTTTACTGGAAGACATGGCAAATAGTCAATCCCTACTGATATGCTTCCTATGATTTAGGAAACCTCTACCTATTCCATTCCTTGCAACTTTTCCAGGCTGAAAGAACACAGCATGTAAAGTCTTCCTAACATGAATGTTGTCTGTGTCACTGGCCATCCTCACTGCTCTTCTCTGAACGTTTACAGTGCTAGCATAACCTTCCGAAACAAGGTGCTAAGAGGTGCTAGAAGAACATATGGTTTATACAGTATGTAGTAGTATATGCTTGCTGCTTCACGCTCTATTCTTTTCCTAACAGTTTTCAACATATGGTTAACATTAAAGCTTCTTAACGTTTGCCTTCTTGATCACCACTGACCTAATGCACTCAAGGAATCATCTGTCAATTATTCCAAAACCTTGCTCCTGAGTGGCAACACCACAATTTCACCCTAAAAATGAACAGGAACTTAACAGTCAAGTCTGTGACAACTGGAGCAACACTAAATGCAATATACAAATCATTTGTTCAGATGAACATTAGCACAAGACAAGCTGACATCAATGCATTACATTGTTCTTCAAGAAGTTTCTAGCCATTATTACATGGCTATTTCTTGCTACAGTACTAAGTCATCATCTAATAATCAAACTCTTAATCCTAGTCTTCTGGAATTTTACACATTTAGTCTAGCATCTGTCCCATTTTCCCTTAATCCATCCTTTTGCCATGTGTGTGCCTTGCTTTGTCTGTCTTAGGATTTTATACCATTTACAATATATTCCAAGCGAAAAGATCAGGCATTGCCTTTGTAGATACACAACATCTACTTCTGGCAGACTAAGAACAGACTACTTCTGTTCATCAAAACAAAAAAAACTTCTAAGAGTTATGCAATGGTATCTTCTTTTCCCCCATGATCTTTTTGCCTAAAGTCACATAGAATTTTGAGCCCAGCTTTTCAAATACCTATCTGTATCAAATTAGTAGATCAGTACTAACCAATCTTATCTAAACAGCGTTTCTCCTGATCTGAATGTGCACTGGGATCAGTAAAAAATCAATCTATGATATACATGGTTTGTTTATAGGGATCTATTCAGAATATATAGTTCTTTCAGCATATGAAGGAGGTCAGAGAGAAGTAAATGCAGTTATCTGTGCAATCCTACTGCAGCTAAGCCTACCTAGAGGGCCGCCTTCTTTAGAACTGAGATGCTACAGTGACTTGTGTGATCATGTTGCCCTGACAACCAATGGAGATCCTCTTTACAATTAATCTAGGAGACATCTGTATTTTGGGGACAGACAGACCCCAGTTTCATTGCTCACCATCACTCACATTTCCTACTCCCCCAACAAAGCACGGAGATTTTCAAAATCAGAAGTGCATCATACAAACCACGAGGGTAGTTAACTGGTGCCACAGTGACGCTGCGTCCCTGCACCTCCATTGCCCGCCTGGTAGCACTGAAGCACAGATCAGTACGTGAGAGTTTGCCTCACAGTCATGGAGTGTTCTGCTTTGCAAAAAAAAAACCAAAATCAAAGCAGAAAAATTGCACACGTACCTTCAGGATAGTCCACTGCTCTACAACAATTGCATCATAGCCCTGCATGGTTTTACTGTCTTCCACAACAACATCTTCAAAGAGAAATACTCCATCCATCGTCCCATGGAAAGAATCTGTGAAGACACAGGGTTATCTCTAAGCATTATGGAATGCACCCCATATGCAGTGAGGCATTTGAATTTATTAACAACAAATTCTCCCAAGGATGTTAATAAAAATGTGCATAGATCTTCTTCTGATAGTCCACCTCTATCAAACGAGTGAGACTAATATCTATAAGAGTTTTTAAGAGCAATCCTACTCTCTAACAGCAAACCTCACAGTCCACTCTGTTGTTCCAGAGGCTGTCGTCAAAAAACACACCTTTCCCATTTCGAGCAAGCAAAATTAATTCAGTCCTCAGTTCAGCAGTACTGATCACCTACTTGAAGTTATACACACACTCTGGGGGCTGAGGACTATGCATTATGCCAACTTTTCAAGGGCTTTTAAAGGTATGCTGATATTAATGATTATACTCATTCATTAACACAAGTTAGAATCTTAGACGTGGATCAGATGTTGCAGTTACAGTGATCCATCTACATGGACTAAGGATGATCTAGCATATCTGAACAGTTGGAAAGAAAAGATACATTCATAACTATTTAACCAATTTATGAAGACATTTTGACCATCTGGCTTAGTGGCTCGCTATTCTCATTTGTATTCCCAGCACGTTCAGCCTTTTTTCAGACAACACATACTATTAAAGTTACTTGAGCAGCACCTTCTCCTTCAACTTAGCTGTACACTCCACAGTCACTCTCATATGCAAGAAATCAAGTTTTGCCAGCTACATGACCAAACAGAATCAGAATAAAAGGAAAAAAAAAAAAAAAAAAGACAGACGTAACAGAATTATATTCAGAAAATCTGTCTGTAAATAGGCAGGACTGTACTCTTTATGATGAACACAGAAAACTCTCACATTGTCCCAAAGTGTGTTTTTCAGCCTTTCTAATTGTTAAGGTTTAGGGCTGGGCTGTCTGCAGTGTGCTTTTCAACCTGACTCCTACAGTTGGAGGGTTATGTCCACAAACAAACTGTAGCAAGACTGATGCTGCAGGCATCAAGCATTTGCACAGTCCACTACACTCTTGCTGCAGTTTCAATCAAGTGATTAAGCTGTAAGTGAGCAGATGCAAATACTTGTATCTAAACTAAGATAGAATCTTTTTTTAGTTTGGTTGTGAAGGAAAGAAGTTGTAAACCACTTTCTAGGGACTCTCCTAGGGATTCTGCTGGGAGACTCAAAGAAGGAGAAAAATACATGTTTCATTTCACACAGACTCTCTCCCCAGGCAGGTTTCCTGTAACTCTGTTTAGAATAAAGAGAGACAACTCCTCACCACTACAGCAGGACAGTATTACACACTGCTCCAAAGAGGATGAGCTGGACTACAAAGCAGGAACTCCTGTCATCTAGATAGACTTCTCATCCAAGCGAGGGGAACAGACGTTTTTGTTGTGAAATAACAGGCCAGATTACTAAGTAGCTGTATTACAGGTTAGAAAGCACAGGGAGAACAGGCTTTCCACATACAAATGGGCACAAGATTTAATTATCGTATTTCATTCAGAAATGGCACTTTGTTAGACCCTACACTTCAAAGCAGGAATCAACTCAACTGCTGTGCAATGTATCACATTCCAACAACCAAACACATACCCAAATCTATTTTAAGATACATAATGTACAAATAACCCTTTAATTTTCCAAAGCAGCAATGACAAGACAGCACCTAAGGCTGAAAGCAGAAACCCATAGATCCGTATTAGACACAGACATCCAGATCTTGCCAGGAAGCTTTACACAGTGTTGGTGTGCTGCTTCTGTATCATGAATTCTCTTAATGAAATTCAGTGTCACACTATTGGCACAACTGCAGCTTGAGCTCACCCCATGCGTTTGCCAGCTAATTAATAAGCGATCAAAACACCATCAGCATGCGTGTGTTTACACTCACTCGTAAATCATCCTTTGTGTTCCACTCTGCTGTGCATTCCACTCATGCGGTTCACAGCTTCCACATATGTGAACGTTACGGCACATATGTAATGCTTTAGAGACTAATAGCTGAGCTCATGAGACCCTACAGGCAGCAGATAAACTTGGTAGTGTTAGGTTTATGGTTGAACTCAATGATCTTGAACGTCTTTTCCAACCTAAGTGGTTCTATGATTCTATGACTTGGCTTCCTTGCTGAATGTGCAATGATTACTGTTGAATGCTACATCCAGTCAATCCTAAGATCCATTAATTTTTTGGCCAGGAAAGAAACCTGTAGAAAATGAGAAAACTGGAAGGGGGAAAATGATGAGGGAGAGCAAGCTGCTGGTGGTGTCTGTTCAACAGTGACACTCATGGAAAACTCTGTAAGAGAAACTGGTTGATGATGCTCATTAATATATTTTCTCTCTTAACCATAACCAACCTCCTCTCTACCTGTTGTGACACAACTTTTCATTGTACCATTTATTTCTTTGCAAGTGAAGCATATGGGATGCTTGGAATAATTGGGGGAAAGGAGAAATCAGCAGAAAGAGAGCTAATGGGGTCATATTTTGGAGAAAAGACACACATAACCCATGCTATGGTATCAGGATGAGCAGGAATTTCAGGGAAACTCTTACACAGAGGTGTGGAAAGGCAAGGAGATGGACACATGCACCGAGTCTATTGGCAACACCGTTATCACACAGATGCTCTAGCTCTGAGAGCAACTTAAGTCTACAGTCACATGTTCTAGAGCTGGCCCAAGAGGTGAGATTCAATTAATCTAACATTAGATATTTATGATAAAGTGGTCTACATCTGAGTTGGTCATCCAAGGCTCTCTTTACAGAGAGAAATAACCATTATTTCATTCATTTTGATTTTGCTATTTGTGGTATCATTTCCCAATCCCTACTCTTGAAATGACACTCTTTCTTGAACAAAAGGCTCCAAATGTAAAGGTTACCATCACTGTCCTTCCTCTGAAAATGTTCCATTACCACTGCATTTTTTATTAAGGTATCCTACTGTGCACAAAAAGCTATTTTCACTGGGTTGTATAAATATTTGATGTAGCTCGACTGACAAAAAGCTATTTTGATGTTCCTGCTTCTGATTTACAAGAAGTATATGGGAAAAGATTTCTTACTTTACCATGACCACTTTCCTAGTGGGCAACAATTTTCCCCTTGTTGTCTTTGAACTACAAATCTCCCTTGTCCAGAAAACTAACCTTTAGGCTGCTTGTTATTCTCAATGAGGAAAACTAGCTATCTGTAGTTTTATGTGGCATGTGACCTGAATGTTGGCCTTTGCTTCATATTTACATTCCTCCCTCCTCCTGAATCTTTTTGCCTTCACTACACGCAGAGAAAATAATTCCATATGAATGATAAAAACCCCAGCCACCTCAGTGGATAAGGTGACTATAATTGGCCAAATGCATCACTGGTTCATCTTTGTCAGAGGCAGTACGAATATAACAGAGACAATCAATCTCACCCTCTAAAAACATGACTACTTTTCTCTTTCCTCTTCTACATTTTATTTGATTTGCTTTGTCTTAAGTACTGTCGATGTTTTCTGGTTGGTTGTCTGGCTTTTTCTAAGTTTGAAAGGCAGGAAAATCACAGACAGAATGGCAAAACAAATAGAAGAATGTCAGGCATTTCAAGACCTGCAGTTTAAAACAACTAAATATGAGCAGGCTTGTGATTACTCTGTTAAGGCATCAAAATATAACCTTAGCTTTGACTCCTCCTCCTTCTCACACTGATTGAAGACTTGCTGTTATAGGAAAGAAGGAGAAGGAGACCCCACCTGTTACATCCTTTCCATTTTCAGTGGTATTAATCTGTAGCTTGCTGCTACAATCTCCACTTCTCACTAGAAGAGGGCAAAGGTGAATTCCTATGATCACTTCAGATCACTAGGCAGGATCAGTCTACACCTGAGACTACAGGGCAGAATTAGCAATGACACAAGTTGGATGAAAAACACCAGCAAGTAACTAAACTCCAAATCTAAATAACTGTTATTTGTCAACATAACATTCAAGGACCAAGGAAGCTGCTGTTTCTAACTTACTAGAAAAATATGAATACATTTAATATATGCTGTAACTCTGCAGGGTTTACATATTGTAATTTGCAATTGTGTTATATTTCTGTTTATAATTATCTGGTCCAATAAGCAAAAAGAAACAATTGTTATCACTGAACTTTAAAACTCTTCTAAAGACTAATTATTAAATTGTTGACAGACGGAAGAAACAGATTTATGACTACTGACAATCTGGAAATCTTCACTTCATTGGGCATTCCAGGGACAGGGGGGAAAAGAGGAAGATAATAACCCTGCTTTTAAGTCTAATAGGCAAAATAATGAATTTGTACTTCAAGCCAAAGAGAAAACCAGCCTCCAGAACAAAGAAATGTGATATAACCAATTAAAGGAAGTATGCTAAGATTACCTTAATTTGGAAGAGGATTAATCAGAGACTAAGAAGACCAGCTATGAAGAGCTGGATAGGCTGCCATAAAAGACTAGAAAAAAGTAAGGAGTTGAGAAGCCCACAGCCCCCTCTTTCTTCCCTCCTCCCTATCCTGGGTTATTTCATACTGGTTGGCATATGAGTTAAAAAGCTGTTCCATTTCTCTGCAGCATAGGAAAATTTTAGCATTTCAATCATAAACAGTTAACTGCAAGTGATAGCAATTTACAGATGTTCTTAGCAAATGTTCTTCTAATAGCATGGGCATGTTTATGGTATTTTAATGTAAGTGTTCTAATTAATACATTTTTAGAAACCTTATCCGAGCTTTTTTACTTCTGAACCTGTTCTTCCTATAACTGTAAAATGTTTTTTCATTGTTCATCTTCAATCTCTAATCTAACTTAATGCAGAATCTCTCCACTTTTACATAATTTGTTGTCCTGTTTGCATTGAAACTTTACTGTCATAATTCCAGCCTACTTTATCTATGGGCACAGGCAGTCATCCAGCACTCCTCACCCTGGTATCCAGGCACATGAACTTCTCCTAGACCTCTGTTATGTAAATGAACTTTAGAAGTTTAAATAACAGAAAAATGCTGTGCTTAAAGCATTTTAGAGTGCACTGATAAGCAGTTTTTATTAAAGAAAACACTGAGCCTGATAGAGACAATTAAGTTTGTCTCTACGAGCTGCAATTTATACACATAAAGTAAATGACCATTTGTTTCTAAGCAAGTTAACTAGCAATTACAAGGCTTTCCAGGAAGCTGTGTGAAAGCATTCCATCAACAGAACTTTAGACCTTCCTTTTTTGCTACTTGCTTGCAAAATGAAAAATTAGGATTGTTTGTTAATTTCCTGATTTACTTTTACCAGAACTGACTCCTAATACTGCTTGTTTTATCGTGGGTCCTGGAATTCTGACCAATAGCAAAATGGGAAGAAGATGCCCTGGAAGCAGTTCCCTGTGGTGGGTTTACCTTGTCTGGGTGCCAGGTGCCCACCCCTAGTCCCTCTATCACTCCTCCCCCAAACCTCCGTCAGCAAGGCAAGCGGGGAGANTATAATTTTGAGGCACAAATCCACTAATCGTAGTAGCAGTGTCAAACCTATGGGTTACCACATTGCTTTTGAAGAATGCAAAACAAGCCAAAATTAGGTGAAAGATTCAGCCATAAGCATGTTAACCATGAAGTATATGAGTCATATAATTTTCCAGTAAAATTAATTTGGCTGTAACTTCAACATTTTTATGTTCAAGTACTTCTCTTGTTTTCTTCTCAGGGTTCCTTGGTTGTGTCTCTCAGATCCCTCCTATGCACCAAAGTTTTTCTTTGTGCAGCAGGCTTGTCTTCAGAGCCATGGTGGCCACAAGTACAGTGCAGACTGGCTACAGTATTAAGCTGGCTCAGTGCCACATTTTCATGAAATGCAAGAATCTGGTTGGTTTTTTATTCTTATCTTCTTAAACTAAACCCAACATTTATCCATCACTCATACAAACACACTAGTTAGGAAGAAACAAACATAGAAGACAGTTTTGTAAAATGTTGTGCCATCAAGGGGGAAAAAGTCTCTCTAAGAACTGGGAGTAACTGGCAGCATGTTGGCCAGATGAAACTGGGGGGTCCTTACACTGACCTGCAATCAGACCCAGATGCAGCATGTGGCTGGACAGCTAAGAGGAAAGCCACTCTTCCATTTATGTCATCTGCTTTACAATCTTATTACTTTAATCCATTTTACTTGGTACTGTTTATTAACTCTATTTCTGCAATTACAAGATCATCTCTAGTATGTTTATAAAATACAATCCATGACCTGTTTTCCTTACTCAAATGCCAAAATATTACCCATGCTTTCATTCCACTTCACTGAAATGGGCTGATCTAAAACAAATCTGTCCCAAGCCTATATTAAAGCACCTCCCAAACGTCTTCTCTTCAAAGATAATGACCTCTATTAGAGAAGAAAGGAAAATAATCACAGCATAATGCTTTCTGTAATTTCCATACCATTTACCATTCCAAGGCTGAAGATGGCGTTTACCAATGAGCCTCCTTTCCTGAAGTGATCTGTCATGTGCTCCAGCCAATTTGCTTCTAAGCTGTTGACAGTCTGCCCATTCCTGGAGATCCTCATAGGGATAGTCACTGTATAATACCGGCTGCATTTCTGGGGGCTTTTTGGCTTGTTGAAGAGAGCGAAGATCTCTGCTTCTACCAGAAAGTAAAAAAAGGAGTAATGCAACAAATGTAGCATAATTTTTCAGCTAAAACAATCTATAACTCACCCTTTGCCCTTGCCTGATTATATTGTGCAATCACAAAAAAATACTTTGGGATGTGGTTATCTTGTTAATACATTTCTGCAGTGTCCAACACAGTAGGGTCCCAGAACCTAATGTGGTATTTTGGTTGCTCTTACAATATTTGTTACTAGTAATGAATTTACTGTTGAAAATAGAACATTTAAAGACAGTAACACCTGAGTACTAATGCACAACCACCCTACTGGCATCATCAGTGTAAACCAAGATAGGAAAACATGCTCCACAAACTGTTAAAGATTAATGCACAGGGTACTTTAATTTTCTACTGAATGAATTGTTAAAAGAGCTGTGACACTGAGGACAGTTCAAATATAAAATCTTACTGCAAATTTAGGAGGAACTGCAACCATGGCCAGGAAACTAAAGCATTAAATAAGGTGGTTCTGATAATACAATGGCACGGAACCAGTAAGTAGTAGTCTCATCTAAAGAAAATGCAATAAATCATTGATGTAGAGACTATGCCAGCCAGTTCGTTGACTTACTCTGACTCTGATCCAAGGTGAGACATTAACACAACAGCAAATGAATCTTCAAAGTGGAATTGTGAAGACTCTTACAAACAAGAACATTTTCTAATATATCATAGGAGCAGTTAATGTAAGCTTACCATCACAAAAAAGTCACTGTTAACAGCAAAGCTGCTGAGCTTTCACAGCCATAAACTGGAAGCAACATTAGATGCAGACAGACCTTCCACGTTCTCAGAAGGGTACAACCATCAATAAAATTACCGATAAAAAACTCTTGGACACGATTTGGGTCCTACTTATTAATGGACATGGAAATCAATAGTGAAATTTCTATTGACTTTCTATACGCCAAAAATTCTCCCAAAATAAATTAGTAAAAAGGTAAAGACATTATATGAAATCCATTAATTCAATGAGCTACTCTTATTGCCAAGTTATTATATTCTAATCTCAAGTATTAAAGTAAAGAAAGAGAAATGTTAAAATTGCTTTCTATCAAACATCACTGAGCAAGAAGTAGTGTGTAAACTGAAGAAGATATTAGAAGGGAGATGCTCAGAGACAGGCTGGCAGCACTTGAAGAAGAGAGCAAGAAGCTCACAATATAACCAAACATCAAAAAGAGACCTAATGATCTCAGACATGAACCACGATACAAATAGAATAAAAAGGAATAAATTGTTAATATTAATCCTCTTGCTGTTGACCCCTTGTTTAGAAAAAAACACAATTATGATAATCCTAACTCAGAAGAGCATACACAGAAAACTTCTACAATCATTTTGATTCTGACCCCCAAAACAGACACATGTGGGGATGTTTTGTGGTGCATATTAAGACATTATACTAACAAAAGCAAACCATGGAACTGAAAATCCATATGGAGATGATAACTTGGATTTGACACTTGGCTGT
>VYZX01020403.1:76698-104145 GCA_013401335.1 Brachypteracias leptosomus
CAGTAACTCCGCCTTCTCTGTATCCTCTGTCACCAGGGCACCTGCCTCATTCAACAGTGGGCCTACATTGCCTCTAGTCTTAGTTTTATCTGCGGTGTATTTGAAGAAGCCCTTTCTGTTGTCCTTGACCTCTCTTGTAAGATTGAATTCCAAGGAGGCCTTGGCTTTCCTAGTTGCGGCCCTACGTCCTCTGACTAGAGTCTTATAATCATCCCAAGTGGCCATCCCCTCCTTCCATGATTTATAGACTTTCTTCTTCCTCTTGAGTTTGCCCAGCAGTTCCCTGTTTAACCATGCAGGTCTTTTGGCTCCCTTTCTTGACTTCCTATGTGATGGGATGCTCTGATCTTGCACTTGGAAGAAGTAGTCCTTGAATTCTAACCAACTATATTGGGCCCCTTTACCTTCTAGTACCCTGTCCCATGGGATTTCCCCTAGCAATTGCTTGAAAAAGCCAAAGTTGGCCCTACTGAAGTCCAGGGTTTTGATTACAGGCAAAGTCACTACATCTGCAGGAGTCAAGATTATTTCTAGGGTACTCTGGACTACAGAAGTTGTTCAGAGGACCACTTAAAGGAGTGACATGCTACTGGCAGCTTTTGAGCTAGTGCAGATGATGGCATTTGTATGTTCACTGAACTTAACCAAGACTATGAACAGGGGGAACAGTAGTGAGCAGGTTTGACAGACACTGTCTCGGATGCCAGATTTCTTCACAAGATAAGCATTACCTAGGTATTTCAAGATGGCAGTCATGTTCCAAGCTCAACTGTCCACTTCTGAAGATGCAAAATCAATTATTCATCTGTATCACTCTCTACAACTACCTGAAAGGAGGTTGTAGCAAGGTGGTGGTGTGGAAGGTGCAGCCTCCCCAACAGAAAGCTGGCAAAACCACAACTTGCCAGAGAGGTTTGTTATGGTGCTTCACAGCCGCTAAACCGCACCTCATGGTGATGAACTGGCATCTCAGGGTCTAGACCCTTTGCCTGTTTTTGTCATGGGCTTGCCCTCTCAATCAATTAGAATGACCATAGCGCACCCTCAACCAATGGAGCCCTCCCAAAGAACTGGTTGAGTTGATTCTTCGCAGGGCAGTGGGTCTGGCAGTTGGACCCTCCTCTTTGGATCCTGTCCAAGGATACTTCCATGGAGTGAGTGAGTCTCCATGGATTGAGTAAGACTCATCTCCCTCNGTTCTTGTGGGATTTAGTCCCCCCCCCCCCCCCCCCCCGCCCCCCATTTTGGGTGAGTTATACTTTGGGCACTTGTGTGGGAGGTTTTCCCTTTATAAGTGAGCATACACACTTTCTGGTTTTTCTTTCCTTAAAGTTTAGAAATTAGTTGTAGTAGTTATATTCCCAAAAGACATCTGACCTCGTAACTTCATTTTTGTCAGGAGTGCTGGCAACTTTGCTTGCAATAAATCATCATTTTTGGATAGCTGCTGTTGTTTTGTGGGTGCCTTCATGACAGGGCATAGGTCTGTTCTCTCAAGTAACAAGCGATAGGATAAGAGGAAATGGCCTCAAGTTGGGCCAGGGGAGGTATAGGCGGGATATTAGGAAAAATTTCTTCACTGAAAGGGTTGTCAAGCACTGGAACAGGCTGCCCACAGAGGCTGTTAAGTCACCAACCCTGGAGGTGTTTAAAAGAATACAGATGTGGTGCTGAGGGACATGGTTTAGTGACAACCTGGCAGTGCTGGTTTAAAGGTTGGACTTGATGATCTTAAAGGTCTCTTACAACCAAAATGATTCTATGGCCTTAGGTTTGTTGGAAGAAATTAGCCTCATTTTTGAGTCAACTAAAGACAGATCGGAAGGGAGAGGCCTTTATCTAGTTGAAAAAGACAAAAGGAAGATGCTAGCATTTGGTTTTAAGTTAAGCTGCAGCATTTTTAAACCATGCTCCTTCATGCTTATCATACTTCCCCAGGGAAGGATAATGAGGCCACAAGGACAAGGAACAAACTCTACAATGGAGTCAAACTGGAAAAGTTAACATACAAGAATTTCCTTCTGACAGAGCATTATTAGGCAGGCTAACAAGGATACAAAGATGTGCTTCCTCAATTTTAAAAAGTCAAAACTGAGAAGAAATGGTACAGAAACTATCCCCCATTTTCTAACCTTTCACGGACACCACAAAGATGCGAACATAGGAGTAAAACCTGCCTGTTACAGTTCTTCTAGAGCATGCAACTCAGACTGATGTGGAAAACAAAGGTAATGAGAAACATATTTGGCATTCATATGACTGTGTATCCAAAATAACTCTTTTCTTGGGATGTCAGCCTAGCTTCTCCTTCCTTACTTGTCTCAGCAGATTCAGAACACTCTCAGATGAAAAAAATGATAACAGGATACACAGAAATAAAGAGCAACTAAGGAAGTAATTAAAGGCTACCCTTTTTTACATGAGACACAAGTCAAAGTATTACAAAATATGGTATCTTAGAAGTTAACATCTCTGATTTGCAACAACTTCAGAATGATCTGAGCCACAGTGATCAGAAGTTCAGAAGCTAGCTTTGCTCATTAAAAAACAGATCTTTAATCTCTGGTTTGCCCGAGAGTTAAAGACAGAAGTGCTAATACCAATACAGCAGTAAAGTACATACACAAGAGCCAAGTTACTTCTTTCATTGCCCAGGAATTAAATGACAAAAACACCATGGGACTGTTTGAGCTCTTTAGGACACGTTGAGTGGCACTAGATCCACATTGATAAGAAAGAACAAAGAGAACATGGTGATGTCAACACGATTTTAAGGTACAGGAAGAGTATATCTCATGCAACATTATGTACCAAATACTTAAGTGTGTCTTGTCTCCAATGGCTCTCAACATGGTTGGAAACCATACTGGTGGCAAAAACGTACAGAAGAGAGTGGAAAATTGTGACAGAGGCCTAAATAAAGCACAGGAGGATCTCAGCAATATGACAATATGACCAGGCAGTCATCTTTAGCATTTCTTAAATGTTTTGTAGTCAACATTGTACTGAGGCACTTTGTTTCAGTGAGCAAGAGGCGTTCTCCAGGTGAAATGACTTCCTTTTTCTGCTTCATTACTCCTAAACATTTATATGGAGTTATAAAAGAAGAAAGATATTCTCTATGCTGTATGCCATGGCAGCATTCACTATGACATACATTTTCAATGCAACAAAAAGTCAACTGAGAAAAGAAGTTACTGAAATTGCATCCTAGTTCAAATTCCATCTAAACAATACTGGCTCAGCAGTGCATAATAAAATAAATTTTCTCAGGGTAGAGGAATTTTTTCTAAGAAATTCACAGTTGGGGAAGATTTTCACTTGTTATTTGTTTTGAAAATACGGCTAAGCTATTTGGTATCTATTTTTAAAATAATTTGCAATGCAGTAAGATGACAAACCTGTGCTAAAAGGCTATGTTATGAAAAGCTCTGTGATCAAATATTTGCCTATTCAATTACAACACTCTATTAACTTCAACTGTATTACAGAGTTTAAGAATTAGAGGGTTGTTCTTTTTTTGAAAGCAAGCAATTGCCCTCTCTAACAGCTTTTTGTTACTATTGTCTTTGAAGAACATCCTTTATTTTTCATTTATTTTGTAAACATTTGTTTTATATACCTTTAAAAGCAATGGACATTTTTGCTGCTAAGACAAATTAGTTAATATGACAATTAATTCCAACGCCCAAAGAAGTCCTGTTTCCTGAGTTAGATTTACATAAAAGCGTTGAGACTTTCACAATGTGTTTAATCAGATATAGACAGTGACACAATACACACTTGACAGCAACAGCTTCAAAGAACTTCAAATTCCTCTACATCAAATAACATCTGAGGATGAATGACATACTCAGCCTAAAGAGAAGCAGTAAACATACATTTTAGCTATTAAAATTTAAACTATTATCTTTCAAAAAGGCATCTTCATAACCCCATAATCAAACACCTTCTACCAACAGAAACATTTCTATGTCTAGAAAAGTATTTTAAAGAGTCTCAGAATTGGATATTTATGGAAATAAGCTGACTCCTGGATTGTCATTTTTGTTTTTATGTTAGCCATCCTCTTTCTGAAGTTACAAACACAAAGAAATTTTCTGTTCCAATGATATAAAATTTTGCTAACAATTGTGACAGATAAGCCTATATTTCTAATCTGACTCAAAGAACTGAAGAACAAAATCAAACATGTGGAAACTGATACACAAGAACTACACCAGTTTTGCCTAGGTGTGAATATATTAAAATAAGCAAATACAGTGTCAGAATAAAAGTGCAATAACACAATAAACCCTGAAATGAAATTCAGACTCAAACTTTTGAATACTAGTAAGTGTTTAGAAAACTTCAGTTTGTTCTGATACCAAGACCTATGTATCTTTAAGTATGATGATGATGATAATCAGATAGTCCTAGCTGCATTGTTTTTAATCCAGTTTTTACTGGATTCATAGTAAAAAGGGAAGACTGAACATGAGTGCGAGTCTGTCAAGTCCCTATCAAACTCATACAGCCTGTGCTGAAATTTGTTCTACAAAATTTTCTTAACTATTATCACTGCAAGATGGATTAAAGCTAGAAGAGTATGCCACTCACGCTATTCTTACACCATGTGGATAAGTAAATATAGTATTTAATGCTAGTTTTTATAACATGCAATAGGACACAACAGATGCTGCAAAATTTGAAACATGCACAATGAATCTGTCTTCACTAAAATGGACATAACCTGCTAATTGCCAGTCTGGCAGAATATTACAGCATCAAAAATAATTTTTAAAAGAAGGCAAAAAATAAAGAATTGCAGGGTTCTTTTCAAATTCCCCAGTATATATATATGTTTATTGAAAGTAACACTGTTCTGGATGACAAAGGTTTTAGGTTAGTAGTACCACCTCTAATTGCTAACATCATGTGATACTAAAACAAAACTTAAATAATCCATGAGATTCCAGCAGCTAATATGCCTTTTAGCTACAGTACTATCCAACAGGATATTCTGACGCTAAAATGGAAATTACATATATTGTTTCAACTTAAAATGTTCACACCATTACAGAACTGTCTTCTACATCGGTAACTTAGATGATATCATCTGTGAGAGGTCACTCTTCTGTGATACTACAAATCATTTTCTCATAATAATATGATCAAACTTGCTTAACTCAGTAAGTATAATTTAATTGCCCTTCAGACACTTAAAATAACAAAACACCAAATTCTACTGCAGTGTTTTAACTGCACAAGATGTACACATGTTCTTATTGTCAGACTTACAGAACTAGAAACAGTAATTATAGCGTAAATAAAATCATACTGTGCTTTGGGTTTTGTCCTTTTTCATTTTTACTCACTTTCTTGATAAAATCAGGTACCTCCTTTTTGTCTGAAAGTTGACTTAAAAACGAGTAGCATTCTACCTCCAAGACATATCCTTCACTATGGACATCACCTTTTGGAGACCTAAAGGGACAAGACAGAAAAAAAGAATCAGTTTCTGTTCTTAACACTGGGTACCCAAGCATCCCCTTTATAAATATGTCCCATGGAGGGCTAAACTTCAGACAAATCTTCAGTTTCAGCACATTCACTCCATTGAGCTCAACGCAATTCTGACAAGCATCTCACCTACAACCTAGGGAAGCAAATCACACCACTGGTTGCAGATGGTGGAATGTCTCAGGAGCATCCAAATTTCTTTATCTGTTCAAGAAGCATTTTGTCAGCCTGGCATCTATGGCCAACTCAGAACACGCAGAAAGCAAAGTTCAGTGCAAGGGGCTCACAGATGCTCTGGGCTCCACAGGGTGGCCTGATGTAGGGTGTGTTTCACGGACGGTAATTAAAGGAATTCCTTCTCTTACCTACCACCATTCTAAGTACACCTTTAAAAATCAAGGGCTAATTAAAGTAGTTTATCATTCAGTCCTAGCTTTACATTTAAAATACAAAGCATAAGGTAAGTGTGAAATCTCTTGATAAAACCAAGAGTCTTGATAAAATCAAAAGTGTTCTCTTTCAGAAGACACTAACTCCTAAAATAATTCAAAGTGTATGGCATCTGCCATATACATTGCTAAGCAAAATCAGTGCTTTTGTGGAAACACGACACCGGTCAAAATATGCCAAAGGAAAGCTTGGAAGTTGTCCTGAATGATCTTGAGGAACAGTCTGTAGGCATGCTCTGCAAAGCAGCACTACTGAAGGCAGTTTTCATCTTCTCTGGAGTCCCATGAAGGGACACTGATACGCCTGATCAATAGATGAAATCTAGGGAATCACTTGTTCTATTTTTTAGGAAAATTCTTTAGGAGAACACATTGAGAAAGGTACACAAATAAAAACTAGTCTAATTCTTGGGATTAGTAACAAAGCAGTTATCTTAACATCCCATATGAAGAATCAAAAGATCTGGCTTGAAGTAAAGAACTAACTCTGACCAGCAGTTGCCTGAAGCACTGGGTACCTACAGGACAGGAAGAAAGGTGCAGAAGTTTGAACCCAGAGTGCTGAGGAATCAGTGGAACAACGGAAAGAGGGCTTTGCAGGCTTGCCAGAGCAAATCTGTGTAAAAGCCCTGTTCTGAGGACTGAGACTGTATGACATAAAAAACACGCTTCGGCTACAGACAGTCCCAGGGGCTTTCCTGAGATGCTAACAGTTACTCAGAGCCTTGAGATGCGTAGGCTGCTGACTGCAAACTGGCAGCGTCTCCTAGGCAATACTGCAGAGATTTTCTGAGTTTTGTACAGATCTTGATCTTCCCACTTTTTCATAGGCTATGCTCCTACTACATTTTTCTTATCACACTTATGTGGGACAGGTGGTTCCAGACTGTGAATGTTTGGGGACACTGAAGCCCTTTCCCTATTTGTTTCTCCCCCTCCTTTCTAGGTTCTTCTCATAACTTGTGATCCCATTCTGGACAAAAGTTTTAATGAAACATTGGTGTCCATGGAAACTCTCCAAACATCTTTATAGGATTTACTGAAATCATTATTGGGAAACTAAAAGTGTTTCACCACTACTCCTCTGTAATGGACATACAGAAATTAATTTTAGCAGCAAAGCACAACTTTGTCAAGAAAAAAAAAAACACACCAAAATTATTTTGTGAGAGACAATGTTTGAACTGCAGAGAACTATTTTTGCTGTTCTAGATAAAAGTCCTAGATAAGGTCATCTATTTTGTGCAGATTTTCCACCACAGATGAACTCAATTAATTCAAGAACATAAAAATACAGTACTTACTACTATACCTACATTTTTTTCTAAAGTCTGAATATGACTAACTGGAAATATAGCCCTGATATTATCTAGCCATGTTTCAGATAGAAGTATGAGCTAGGGCTCTCTAATACTTTAGCAATCAATAAACCATCAAAACTGCCACTTGATATTGTAATGCAAAGCACATAAACATCAAAAGAAGTGAACACAATTCTCTAGTGCTTCACTTCTTGTTTAATTACAAACCAGAATTGAGTTACCAGGAACAGACAGCAAGGAATGAAGCCCTTTTTAGACAACCAATCCCATTTTTGGGAGACAACACTAAGCCTCTACAAATGTGAGGACCAAAAGCCTGTTCCCCCACTGGGCAAGCGCTCATCACAGCCCCCTTCCAGCCCAGCTGAGAAGCCACACTCCTCGACCAGAGACTATGAAATAATACAGCTCAAGTTCAAAAATAAGATATCCCAGAAACGAAGCATGTCCCATGCTATTTCGTGCCCACCCTTTGGCCAAGGCCGCTCCTCACACAATGATCAGGTCTCCATGCAAACTGCAGTGCTGCTGTAAATACTTGCTGTGACAAACATAAAAACTTACTATTCTAATTGCTCCAAAAGAAAGGGGAAGAACATATATTCATGTTTAAACCCACAGGCCATCTGTAAAAACAAATTCTTTTCAACCTATATTGGTGAGGTTTATACACAGGTATAACAAGGAAGAGAGAAGTTTACCCTTCAACTGATCTCAATTCCTCTCCCCACCCTCCAACAGCTGCTGGGACTCTTAATTTTGCGCAGTTTTTGGAGGACCTACTTTCAACTTCTTTGAAAGGAGCACGAATTATCTGAGATACAGATTATATCCATAAAAATATAGAGATTCTTAGTGTAACTGCTTAAAATGACCTGCTTATTTTTCCTTCTTTAACAAGTACTTAGTTTGACATACACTTTCTGTTTGTAAATACTCAAGGAAAGACAGTGCTTTTTTTTCCCCTTTTAAGAGTCTCAGAGCTACCTCTGCACTAGGGCTCATGAAAGAAATTGCATCAAATACCATTGCATGCTGTTAGGAACATTATTTTACAGAATGTGTAACAGATCCTGCTAAAGTCCATAAAATCTTTAGTGAAAATCTTCCAAGAGAAGCCCTCTATGTTACTAAAAAGTATTTCCCTGTGCCTTCAACTAAAACACATCCATACATGTTGAAGGCAAGTCTTTGTCTATACTGGTAGTTTTGATCTTTCATTCTGTCAAAAACAAACAAAACAAAAGCCATAGCTTTTCACATTAAAATAATAAATGGATGTGGATGTCATAAAAATAAGTTTCTGAGCAAATCCAGGTGGGTAAGAAATTATTTCCAGCCTCTATATAATAAATTATGCATTTCATAAATGAATCACAAAGTATTACATAGTTATCATAAAAGTATCTCATTAAACTCTTTGAATTTATTAGTACAGCCAGTGAGAAGTAGCCAAATATAGGTACAGGTAAATTCTACACGGAACAGAAATTACTATATTTTTTGGTTTATTCATTTAATGGGACTACTTTTAGGATCATTTTCATTACAGACTATGAATTATTAGAACTCCCCAAATAAGTACATCAAGATCACGGAAGTAAGAGGAAAATCAGAGCTCAGGGCTCCTGACTTCAGTCCTGTCCCTGCACTTGCATCCCCCTGTTCTCTTCTGAAGGACTAATGTCAATCATCTGAGAAATAATCCAATAACCCATACTCTGGAGTCTTTTTATCAGTTTTATAGCAAAGGAAGTTACTGGGAGTCCCATGTGTATAGTATTTTTAAATTAAAGTAATGGTTTTTTGTAAAGTTAGTTTCCACTTTCCCCATGACAAAGTATTTCTCAACAGGAAGCTATAGAGAAAGAGAAATGCTGAGAGTAGTTTAGTAAAAAAAAAAACCAAACAAATAGTTTGAAAGATCTTAGTTTTCTTCTGGATGTTCAGCAATTTCTTCCTCTTCTCTTTCCCCTCCTAGGCTGGAAAACTGAATCTTCCTCTCCTAATTGTCTTCAAACATTTGAGGGGTTTTTATTACCTTTGTTCCTCTACATAAAAAAATCCCTGGGTTAATTAAAAACGGCCCAGCCCTGAAAGAAGCACACCTGGATACAGCCATGCTGTTCCCTTCTTGGAAGCTAAGACAAACTGGAGAAGCTGGCACAGCCTGACTCATTACAAAGCTCTGTACTCACTGTAATGCTTTTAGTGATGACATCCAAGACGGAACAGAAGGGATGGCCCAAAAATACGCCAGCACTTCACTTGCAGTGGGGAAAGCCAGTCTCCTGCCCACTGCCCAGGAGAGGATAACCACTGTGGAGACTGACAGAAAATGACACTTAATCTTATACACCCTGGGCTTTCATTTGATTGTCTTCCTTTGTATGTATCTCATTGTTTGTTATCTTTATCGATTTTCCCAAAGGATTTTTCTGTCACTGTACATACATACCCTCAGTGACCATGGACAACTTGAACCAGGGATGGCAAAGAGCTGAGAGGGAACTTCAGTCAACCTGGTGCTGTGCAGAGGGATGGCATTTGCAGGCACATTGTGGCCAGGGGTAGAGAGTACCCTCAAGTGTTTCTGATCTGGAAAAGGCTGAGGCCCACAATCTTAAGAGTGGCTTCTTGAATCCTAAATAGGAACTCTAGTGCCACTAAAGAAGAAGAAAATACATAGAATAAATTAGATTCTCACTTCTAATTGGAAGTTTACTGGCCAAAAATATTTTACACAATGGTTGTTCCAGTAGGCTGTCATTTCCTGTACAGCTGTTTGCAGTTAAGCACCATTTCATGGTAGATAAACCATTACCAGCTGTAGAGTATCAGTAACTTACACAGTAACTATTAAAGCTGACAACACAGTGTCTTTTACAAACTGGATTTCCAGTCCTTTTCAGATACAAGAAGGAAATGAGGAAGCCAACATTTGGTCCTAATCTTCCAGAAGTTCTTCATGCCCACGAATTTGAAAGCCAAAAGCACACTTGTAAGCTGCACAGACATTTCAAAAACCCAATTAAAACCCCATAGGTTTTATGATGCCCATCCAACAAACACACCATTGTTTATAAAAACAAAAGCAGATATATTGCATCATAACAACCTCAACACTAGCCCATGTGACACTGTTTTAACTTTACCTAAGCATTTTCTTTCCTAGGAAATTTTTTATATAGGAAACCTTATCACTGGAATACGCATTATTTGTTAGGAAAATTTTAAACTTTTTTCATGACAGCACATAGAGTTTCTTGAGGAATAGTTCAGGCAGGTATGGATACATAAGCATCTTTAATGTGCAGTGTTTATAATTCTGAAAACACAGATGAAAGAACTTTTATTTTGGGTCAATGTTAAAAGTTGTTGTGAGGAAATATGTATTTCTTTGAAGTTGAAACAAATAACAAGCTTTAAAAACTCGAGCCATTGTCCCTTGAGCTAAAGGAAGATGGGCATGGAATAAATATTTTTTCAGCAAGCTGAAATCAGCCTGCTGAGAGCAACAACACACGCTGCTTTTGCACACAAAGCATGTTTGATCCTAATGCTTGTGAAGGCAAGGTCAGACATTTGCCACCTTCAAGCCTAAACCCTACACAAAAAACAAATAGATACACACATATACACACACGCACATGCATCTATGTTTAAATTGAAAATATATGGTACCCATGCAAAGTATCCACTTTCACCGACTCAAGCAAGCACTGGAGCACTGGAGGAGATCACTGGTAGTTTTTGGCACACTACTATTTTGAAATGCCCTCCACTAGAATTCCTGTATCTCTGCTGAGATCTTTTGTAGCACACTTCAGGGCCCATGAAGGAGAAGAGGGTTGGCAACAGTCAGCATGGATCTATCGCAGGTGAATCACACCTGACCAATCCAGCTGTCTTTCATGTTAAAATGAGTGGATTTGTGGACTAGTGAGGGAGGGCAGTGGCCTGTCACCCATGGCAGTTTTAGCAAGGGGTTTGGCACTGACTCCCATGCAAGTTAGGGTACTACAGTCTGGAAAACCAGATGAGTAAAAACCAGTTCCATGGCTAATGGTCATGCCCCATCTGGAAGCCAGTGACAACTGGAGTCCCCAGCCAGGGGTCTGCAATCTGGGACCTGTCATGTTTAACATCTTCATCGGTGACATGGAGGAGGGGACAAGGTGTGCTCTTGTCATGTTTGCAAATGACATCAGAGCAGGGGATGCAGCTGATGTAGCAGAGTGTATGCTCCCAGAAAGCTTGAAACCCCTCTGCACGCTTGTACAGTGATGTGCCACCGAAGGTCAAACGTGGC
The DNA here is from genome assembly GCA_013401335.1 of Brachypteracias leptosomus. Classification (NCBI taxonomy): domain Eukaryota; kingdom Metazoa; phylum Chordata; class Aves; order Coraciiformes; family Brachypteraciidae; genus Brachypteracias; species Brachypteracias leptosomus. The sequence continues at coordinate 88,284 of VYZX01020403.1, forward strand.
ATGACTGACCTAGCTGCCAAAACCTTCAGTCAACATAATTAAGCAAACACCAAGTGGACAACGACAACTGAAACTGCAAACATAGCATCAAAGAAACAACAAAATGACTGTCTTAAGTCATTTCACATTGCATGTTTAAGCCATTTCTATCTTTTGCATTTACACCATTCTACTTCACATTTTCTACAAATCCAGACTTTCTATAAACCCACTTCTACATTTACTGTAAATCCAGACTTTAAATGGCACAGAGGACACAAAAATTTAGCTATACCTCAGAAGACACCATTAAATGAAATAACTTGGAATTAACACTGCATACCAGCAAAAAAAAAAAAAAAAAAAAAAAAAACCATAAAAATCCTGTTCTACTATTAAACTTTTGAACTCAGTCTGTTAAACTCCTTTGCAGATAAATAGAATTATTTTTGGCCAAGTGATGAAAGTTTGCATTTCATCAGGATTAATGGGTATAGGGAAATTACAGAAATAGAATCAGAATCATCTCATCAAGTGAATCACTGGAACACCTGACACCTCTTTATTTCACAGAAAGGGAAAACAGCTGCAAAGTTGTCTGAGGTAAACACAGAAGTCTACTCTAAAAAAATTATTCTTAAATTATACTAATAGTCTGCTTCTGCATGAAAATGTTTCCACGCTGATTGCTTTACTGATTGGAGGCAAAACCTGTAGAAGGATATGTCCTAAGACATAGATGGAACAACGGAGATAATGAGAATTCAAATTATATCCCTTGTTTCACTCTACTGTGGTGAGATGGAGCTTCTGGAAATGCATACAAATGATTGTAAGCAGACAGTTTATGAGCCCGGGCCATGTATCTTTCCTAGTGGAAGAGAATGGAGCTTGCCTTCTGGTGCACAGTATTTAGAAAGGGAAATTAAAGCATCTTAATAGATACTGAATTTTGAAAGTTTAATATATTAGACAGAGGTGTCACACTACAGGGCGCTGGGAATAAATTAAAGCAGCTTTATGCTATGGTTCTCTTACAATTTTGTTCAGGGGCTGACTTTGTGGTTTCTTTGCAGGGAAGAGGTTATCTGCAACAGCCACAAGCTCTCCAAAACAGTAACATGCACAAGACACCTAAACAGAGATTGTTATAGTAAAAACTAGCAAGTACAGAGATAAAACGTCAAAGACAGAAAAGTCATTACACACACCAAGAACTAACAATCTCTGTTCCTCGGAGGAATGTAAGCAACATATGTGCTACTCTCCTTATCTTGATTAGCCAGAACCTCCCAAATGCACGGACCTTCCCGTGTCCCTTCTACCAGGAGAGGTTCACTGTCACACATTCATGCTTTCCAGGGTACCACCATATACCCCTTTTGCTGAGATTCTTGTCCTCAAGTGTAAATCAGCGTGAATTAATTTTTCTCAAGTGTGAATCAACGTGAACCATCAGGCTAGGGGTTAGACTTCACACTTGGAATCTTCCTTTTGTTCAGCAAAAAAACCTGTAGAAACCTGGGCTTGGAGATGTTTCTTCACTTTTTTTTTTTATGAGATGCCTTCTCTGAGAAACCCAAGTATCTCAGAACTCAGCACGGACAGTAAAACAGTCTGAGAGAGATAAAGTATTCACTGGAGCATTGAAGTTATTATTACTTTATCAGACTCTATTTGACTTCCAATCAACTGTTTAGTGGGCACAATGCAATTAGGTGCTACAGAAATATTTACATTTATCATATTAAACTTAATGAGAGCAATGGCAGAGTCCTTCAGTTACTTGGTAGACTATCTTCATGCCCAGTGCCTCTAAAGAATTAAACACTCCTGTATTTACTAATTTACTTTAACTGAAAATGATACTTTTTGCAGTGCAAGCAATCGTATTGTTGATTTTTCAAAAGTAAATCTGTCCTTTACTTCCATATGCTCCCTAATATTTCCAAGGGACAAACCTTGCTTTTCAACATTTATAGCTTCTATATACATTAGAAATGCATTTCCTCAAATGTCCTAGAGCAAGAATGACTCCTACTTCCTTATTTACTAGAAATTATTACATAGCCAAGATAATGAAGCCACAGACATAACAGTACAGACAAAACTATGGTAGTGACTTCAAAAGTCTCCTTAAACATACAAGGACATTGGAAATTCACACTGAGTATTTTTAAACTCAAAGATAATGGCAAAATACGAGGAACAACACTAATAGGTACTTTTCCCATGAGTTTTAATGCATAACATGTCTAAGAACTATATTTTCCATTTTATTCTTGAATAAATCTGCCCTGCAAATCTCAGCAATAGCAACAGCATGCAGCTCCTGACACACATCATCTGCTGCAGCTAGTAAAGCCTCTTCCTACTCTGGAAGAGGCAGTGCTATGCACCTAAGCCCTCAAAACATGAGTCAGCAGCATTCATTTTAAAACATAGAACTGACGTATAAAGGTGCAACACTGATTAAAGATAATTCAAGTGTTCACTTCTGCCTCTGTTTACAGAGAATTGACAATACTGTACAAAAAGGCACTAATATAACAATTTCATTTCTGTTCCACGCAGGCAATAAAAAAAGCAAGGTGAAAAACTGCACTTGGTATCTGCCAGACAACTGACAGATTAAGTGTAGAGTGTTGGAGCCATCCTTGGTGAAACATCTGCAATGAGAAAGGAGCTAGAGCCTCAGGTGTTGTGAAGAAAGTGCCCCAGGAAGCCCGAGGATGACCCCACACCAAGGTACAGAGATTTTTATGATTCCTTGGCTTCCCATGAGCGCCTGGCGCCACCATTACAGAAAACAGCAGGAGATCACTTTTACTTCAGAGCATAAATGATGTTACTAGCAATCCTACAACTGTAGCTGGTTTACTTATACTTCTAAAATCTTAAAACAGATATAAACACTCATCTGATCAATAAACAACCTAAGCAGACCTTAGCTTCTACCCAAGAATCCAACTGTTTTTATACAGAGACAGCCTACAGATGCCAGATACTTGATAGTCCTCAGTGAAAAAGGATCATTTATTCTTTATTAGTAGTGTAATGAGAGGAGTTAATTAAAAAAATTAACAGTATGTCTTTTTTTTTCCTCCAGCTGTTAGTGGAATGGGATAAACTCATGGTTCAAATACCACTGGTCTCAATGCAGGCCATAGTCATATGAAATCTGTGCAACATCTCTCTTCACTGTGCTTGGCAATGCAAACACTCATTGCACCCACACACTATGGAAGCTGCTTCTCCCATACTCTCAAACAAACTTGGGAACATTTAAACTCCATGAAACACCAAACGGATGTCATTTCCCTTTCTGGTACTTGTCTGTTTTTTCCTGCTGCACCAAGTTGCTTCCGCTTCCCTAGGCACTCAGAAATGACAGACTAGGGAATGCAAAGAAATGGAATCTGAATGTAAAAGGAAATATAATTGGTTCAAGACTCTCCACTGTCTTCAATTTTGTACAGTCATTTACAGCTGTCTGAAGTGTGTGAAACACTGGCATCCAAGTGAGCGAGTAGGCAATTAAGATTTTGTACTCTTTCACAATCATTCTGCACAGATGTGAACTACTGGATACGGCACGAGCCGGCAGCGGCACGGAGCGCTCTGAGGACCGTATCGCTCTGCCGAGAAGGATGCTGCTTTTCCCTGGTGTGTCTTCACAACTCTGTCCTGGAAGATGCTGAAACCCTTGGACCTCAATCCAGCAGAAGTGCTTAAGTGCTTACTTAACGTTGCAAACTCATGCATATAAATACTTCCATTATTTGCAGCAGGGTATTTTGCAGGCAGGGAAAGCAAGGCCCCAGAGGCTGGCAAGCTCAGCCCAATATTACTCAAGAAGTTCACTGTTCAGCCAAACATTTAATGTTTTGACTATAAAACTAGAAACCCTTTAAACAATAATATCAGGCAAGCCAGCATGAAGTTCTTTCTTACTAAAACTAAAAGCAAGTCAAGGTAAATTGAGAGTTATTTTAGAAGCTAAAAAAGCCTGTGACATCTAATGCCTACATATATTTGCTAATGAAACGCAAAACTTTTTCCTTAGATCATAGACAGAAGTTTGAGCCTGTCTGTAATTGCTATCAATTGATTACCAGGCTGTAGCAAATAGAATGGTGCTTTCACTTCAGTGTTAAAGGGGTATCTACACCAGTTACATCCTTCCTTCAAGCATCAGCAAGAAGAGAGGGACTAGGACTGACAGATGGAGGTTGAATTATTCCCCAGCCTTCAGAGTAGGTCACTGTAAGAAGGGGTGGACTGGTAAATGCAACTAACACAGGAAAACTGTATGGAATGGCTGCAACACCACAGGTAGCTGCAGAGTTGTGGGTGTTCAGATAATGATTTAAAACATAATTTAATGTTAACTAAAAATGATTAATATATGTTTATAAATATTCACATTTTAATTTTCTTCTGGGCTAAAGCAGCACATTCTATTTTTAAAATTAGATTAAAATATAAAAGAACAGTATCCTCTGTGTTTATTCATCTTCAGATTTTGATTATGTAAAATATTCTTAATACATTTTAAGAGACTGAACAAAGCAAGAGAGTAATTTTTTCACTTAAGGAGTTTGCACTGATTGAAAAATTAAAAGAACTTACATTGTTTAAAGAAAGGCCTAAAGTCTACACATAAATTTAAGAAGTATACATTAGTATTGCCTTTCTCAAATGAATGGCATTAACTGTAACCATCTAATATGCCTTTTCTAAGCAAACACTTCTGTCTTAATTTAATCAAATAAATTCCTGAAGGGTACCAACAGGACCATCCTCACAAATTGTCAGGCGTAGGGCTTGTTTGTTTGCCTCTCATGACAACACATCCCAAAATACAGAGCATATTTCAACTTGTTATTCTCCGACTTGTCTGCCAGACTGCGGATGAATTGTAAACATGAAGAACATGTTAAGCCCTATTCAAGCCCACAAAAAAAAAAAAAAAAAAGAAATCAAGTCTTGCACAGTAAACTCTGCTATAATTTCCTGATGTAGGTCAAAACCCAGCAGGAAATCACATTGTCTATTTTTATCCAAGTTCATTGGAAGTACTTTACCTTTCTGTTTTCTTGATAAGCACAGCCCTGAAGATTTGTTCCTGGGGAGTTTTCTCTTTTTCATCAGTTGGTTGCACGAAAGGGTGGACAGCAGCCAAGACGAAGCCCTGCTGGTACAATTCTTGCAGCTGAGCTGGAAGTTCACGCAAGGAGGAGAGCTTGATTGCAGATGATCCTGGCAGCTCAGCTGGAAACAAAAAGAAATTGGTCAATAATCCTACATTGGACTATCATGTTTTTTAAAATCCAGGCTCATCAGAGACAAGGAAGCTTCACACTGATCTACAATAATAACACAAAAATTGACCTTTCCCAAGGCCCATTTTGTATTTCAGATTTTAAGCAGGCTGTCTTGGTGAAGGACTTGGATCACACAAGAGACTGGTGCAACTAAAAAAGAAGTCAGATATATTAAATGGCCAAATTCACTACATCTGTCAGAGGAAGAGAATTTAATAAAAACAAGGCAGATGGGCAAAAGATATTCTAAGTTTTAGTAGTTGTCATAGTAATGCAAGTTGAGGAGAGTGAGCCACAAGTCAAAAATAGAGAACAAGAGCAAGGGGATCGTCAATGAAGGTAGAACATGTCAAATACAAAAGCAATAAACAGAAGCATCCACCTACACAAAAGCTTTATTATCAGCCTAAGAGATCATTGATGCAAGATGCTGTTGAGACCAAGTATTTACTAGTATGTCTAAAGAGTACTTCATGGGCATATTGATAACAACAACACTAAGAGCAACGCATGGCTGTAATAAAGAGAAACCTTTTAGAATAGACATTAAACCTTATACTTCAGGGTTTACCTCAGGTTAGACATCAAGAAAAACTTCTACACCAAAAGGGCTATCAAAGACTGGAACAGGCTGCCCAGAGAAGTGGCTGAATTGCCATCCCTGGATATACTTAAAAGCTGTCTAAGGATTTAAAAGCCGGTGTTTAAGGATACGGTGTAGAAGTGGGCCTGGTAGAGATAGATAATGGTTGGACTTGATGATCTTAAAGGTCTTTTCCAACCATAGCAATTCTGTGATTTCATGATTCTGTTTAAGCAAACCTATATGTACTAGAAATGAGGATGAGATCTAGTGCATGAAAATAATCCTCCAATCTGCTCGCTGTGAGGTTTTATACCTGCTTGTGAAGCACTCAATGCTGACTCCTGTCAGACACTTGACATACACAGATACCGCAGTCAGTAGAGCAACAGCCCTTATTCCTCTGGAGTCTTGCAGGCTTCAAAAGAAAATCCCATAAATCACCTAAAACAACGTTCCATTCTCTATGTCAGTAATTCTTCATATGTTTTTCATGTCTTATTTATTATTTCATCTCTAACCATGCTACAGCATATAGAGTGGTGAGGTGCTGGATGGTTTCCCCTCCCACTGAAACCAATAGGGAGGGGATGTTGCAAGAAACATGACAGAGATTCTCAGCACCTTACAGGCCTTTCTTAAAAAAAGCGCTGGAGAACAGTTTGCATGAAGGTCGCCCGCTATGCAAAATAAGGTTTTATTGTACTGCTTTTTTTCATCAAACTGTGTGGTTACCCTTTATGAATAATGAAAAAGGTTATCAAAAAACTAATAAATATTGAAAACCAATAATACAGAGGAATAATTTAAATAATAATAGAATAGGTGTGCTTGGTATGTTTTTTCTTCATATAAGACTATGTTCCAGAAGAGTATAATGGAGCTTTTTGACCAAGAACTGTAAGATGCAGAATTTTTATTATTTTTGCAAATAAAATCAGAAATCCAAGCAACATGAACATTGACAGACAATAGGACTCTACCTTCTAAGTAACTAACTGTTACTTACTGGACCCTACTGAGGATCAAAATAGGGAAAGAAACTCAAGATGTTAGAACTACTATTTCCCTCTTGTGGCTCAGAGACTCCAAAAATCTTAGACTATGCAGCAAATAGTTTAATTAAAAGAACATGAAAGCCAGAATACCTTTTGAAATGAGGGGTTGACTTTAATACAATGGAATGACTACATACTACTCAATAATGTTAATTCTGGTAATGGTGCTCCAATTTGTAACAATCATCTATGAAAAATAATGCTTGTCTTGCACACGAACTACTATCTGGATTCTTCTGAGGATGCCTTGGTAAAACTAGCAGAAAGTCTAGCCATTAACATGGGAGAGCGATTGCTTCTTCCTAAATGCTAAACACAGAGGAAAGTGTGAAAATGTACGTAATTGGAGCCTTGGGATGTACAATTGATGATTAAAAAATAAAAGTAATAAAAAATAGAGCTGGGAGGGATCATCCAGTTAGTCCATCCTATTACCCAGAAGCAGGATCCGTTCTAGTTTAGCTATTTCTCATTGGTTTTCTCATCTGTTTTTAAAGACTTTTAGTAATGGAGATTCCACAAGACCCATATGTCATGTTTCAGTACTTCCTGCTATTCGAAACCTTTTCCTAGCACCTGGCCTAAATTTCCCGCTCTGAAATACAAGATTGCTATGTCCTCACTAGAGTATTACTTTTCTGCATCAGCATTTTACAATTTGTAATACCTGTTTCATCTTAATCTTACCTTCTTTAGACAGCATAAACTCAGTCTTTCCAATGTTTCCTGTTCCCTTGTGTTTTCTAGATTTCTAAATAATTTTTGATGATTCTCTCTTGATTCTCTTCAAATTGTCTACAACTTTCTTCAAGTATAGCACCTAAGCTCCACCACAGTGATACAGCACAAGCCTCTTCCCTACTTTGTAGAATGGAAAAGCTCTTTCTCACTCATACATCCCATGTTATTTTACATCATCTGGGGAAAAGAATTTCAGCTTTTACAACCAACAGTGGCCAAATGTCCCTGCCCTTAGTGAATTTTAGGGTTTCTTCTTTCCATTTTCAAAGGGCCATTCAGGATTCTGACCTCCACAGTGTGGACAGCACTTCTCAGATTAGCAAACGTCAATAAACATATTTAGCAGTCTATTGCTGGAATAGTTAATGAAAACATTGAATTTTAACAGACTCTGGACAGGATTTTAAGCCTTATAGTTAATAGATCTTTTCAGTTTGATGCTGAAATACTGCTAATTTCTCCTTGGACTAGAGATCTTTCAAAAGAAAAGACAGCTAGTTCCTGTTACACAACAGATGCTCACAAGGTCTACACAAGTCTCCTGGGTCTACAGACCTGTGCTGTGAATTCTTGTTACTCTCCTACAGACAGACTGCCTCAGGTGATGCAGATTCCTCCCCAGAAATCCCTGCTACCCATCGTCCTCTGGATATTTTATAAATCGCTTGTCCCAGGATCTTTCTGGGTATTAAGTTAGGCTAACAATCATACAGTTCTCTTTAAAAATAGGTTGAAAAAGAACATCATACTTTCCTGGGGAGTTGCATTCACCCTTCAACAGTCTTCAAACTTAGATGGTAAGATTTCATTTATTTCTTAAGCTAATTCCTCCAAGGTGCATAACTGTAGGTTCAATCTACTTGGAAGCGCCTAACTTATTAAACCAGTTGTTGATCTAGTCTTTCCTTACTTTACCTTAGAAAAATGCTAACATTTTCAGAAAACCTTACACAGCTTCCAATAAAATCCATTAAAATTTTTGTTTTACTTGTTAAAGAGAATTCCAATCATGCCACTTCCGAAAGAAAAAGGAAAACCAAAATTGTGTACAACCGGTACACAATTGTGTGTCAGATAAAAGAGCAAATGGAAAACCAAATAAAATCTTGTATAACTCCAGTGCATATAAAGCTTCTATTTTGACAAAAGATAAAGGTGAATTCTTTTAGCCCCATGCAGCTCCAAGTTTTATATTCTGCTCCATATTTCCTTATTTATTGTTGCACTTCAAAATCTGACCTCAGAGGATTCCTTTGTTTATTCCGTCTATATCTAGATCAGTGTGTCAGAAGCTTGTAAATGACAAATGCTGTGTTTTTCAATTTTGCTAAGGCTGAAAGTAGAAATAGAAGTGCTGGCTGCTTGTTGAATTGACTACCAGGCAAATTAGTTTGTTGCCAGAATGATAATTGAAGCTGAAAACACTTCCAGCAATGCTTGGAATCATACAGAAAACTACAGGTTAGACATCCTTCAAAAAGAGAAGAAAGTTTGTGTTACACAACTGATGCCTGTAAGGTGACTTCCCTGGGTCCAGGGACTTGTGTGTTCTTTGCTGCTAATGGAAACATCTGACCAAACACTCACACTGCCCCCATTTTGCCATGGAAAAATCAATTAAAGGGTTGAGTTGACATAAAAATCTTCAGGATGACTCATGTATATTTGAAAGGAGTCATCTCTGCAGCTCCAAAAAGCAATTTATAGGAAACAGAGGAAGGTGGTGCGACCTGCAACAGGGATCCTGAGGGACTGAGAGCAGGCTGATAAATATAGTTGGGGAGACAGGTATTGAGGAGAATTGGCTCCTCCTGTCTTAAGAAGCTCCTCTTTCCCTCCCGATGGATCATCTGGAGATACTACCACAAAAATCAGTCACCAACCAGCTTCAAACTGAAGGATCTCATATGACCTCTGACAACTGCTCTGTGGTCCATGCCAAAGAGGTAGATGTATCCTGAACAAATATTAAGAGAAAAGACAGTTACAGTAACTGTCAACAACTAGAAGGCTAATTTTTCTGTATTGAAACAATAGATTTGGGTACCTTTGAGATACTATAACCTAACACTTCCAAATAAGAAAGGTATATTATGGTTTATAAAATAAAGCATGAATTCACCTATTAGTCCATGTTTAACAATGGCAATCATCAACTACATCTTTATATAATATATATACTCAACAGAATCAGATCCTTTTAACTCTTGTTTGATAACCAGCAATTTTCTGTTCCTGCTAGTTACGTTTATGACAAAGCTAAACCAGACTTTATTGGTTTTTAATTTATTTCTACTTGAATGACAGATATGCTCCAGGAAAATGAAATGTTAAATGCTAAAATGGCATTTATTTAATTTCTCCTTACTGAAATGGTCAAACACAGGGTCATATGTAGGTCTTCGAGCTTACCCCTAATACTTCATTTAGAAGGACAAGCACACAGTTCTACTCTAAATTTCTATGATCCTGCGTTAGGCGTTTACTTAGTTTGCTCACTCCAACAAAACGAATTAAGTATTGGGATTTTCTGGTCTTCATTTTTTAACAGGTTTTCCTGATTAAGATTTTATGCTCTTATTCCAGTTACAGCTGTTAAAGACTGATGGAGCCTTTAATGACAGTTCACATTACACATGAAAATGTTCCACAAAAATACTGGACTCCTTTCAACTAATTTCTATTCCCTTTAAAAGTTTTCACATTCATCGGCATTTTCAAAGTAATGTTCCTCAATTTATTATGAAACATTAAATAAGCTTTTTTCCTTTGCATTAAAACAATCAAAGATCAAATTGGCATGTACATAGATAGCATGCACTCTCCGTCTATACTGGGTGCAGCAGAAAGCACTTTGCACCAACACATGACCAACCTGTGGTGTATAATGGGGTCTGAAACAACAAAAAAAGGAAGACTGGCAAACTCAACGGACCCACACTTTCAAGTGGTGCAGCAACTCAGTTCCCTTGGAGCCACAAGCACAATACACCTATTTCATAGAATCATACAATAGTTTGGGTCAGAAAGGGCCTTTAAAGGTCATCTAGTCCAACCTCCCCTGCAGTGAGCAGGGACATCTTCAACTAGATCAGGTTACTCAAGAGACCCATTCAATCTAACTTTGAATGTTTCCAGGGATGGGACATATACCACCTCTATGGGCAACCTCATTGTAAAAGAAAACTTATGTCCAACGGTTTAAAACCATTACCCTTTGTCCCATCACAACAGGCCCTACTAAAATATCTGTCCCTGTCTTTCTTAAAAGCCCCCTTTAAGTACTGAAAGGCTGCAACAAGGCTTTCCCAGAGCCTTCTCTTCTTCAGGCTGAACAACCCCAACTCTTTCAGCCTTTCCTCATAGGAGAGGTGTTGCAGCCCNTCAACGTTCTTCTTATATTGTGGTGCCCAAAACTGGACACAGTGCTCAAGGTGCGGTCTCACGAGTGCTGAGTACAGGGGCACGATCACCTCTCTACTGCTGGTTACACCATTTCTGATACAGGCCAGGATACTGTTCGCCTTCTTGGCTACCTGGGCACACTGCTGGCTCATGTTCAATTGGCTGTCCACCAGCACCCCCAGGTCCTTTTCTGCCAGGCAGCTTTCTGGCCACTCTTCCCCAAGCCTGTAGCGCTGCAGGGGGTTGTTGTGACCAAAGTGCAGGACACAGCACTTGGCCTTGTTAAACTTCACACAATTACCTCAGCCCATCGCTCCAGCCTGTCCAGATCCCTCTGCAGAGCCTTCCTACCCTCAAGCAAATCAACACTCCTGCTTAATTTCATGTCATCTGCAAATTTACTGAGGAATTGAAAGGCTACAATAAGGCAGGGGATTGCCTGGGAATACCGGGGATTGCCCTGACTGAGGTGCAGAACCTTGCACTTGCTCTTGTTGAACCTCATGAGGTTCACAAGGGCCCGCTTCATGAGCTTGTCCAGGTCCCTCTAGATGGCATCCTGTCCCTCAGGTGTGTCAACCACACCACTCAGCTCAGTGTCATCTGCAAACCTGATTAGGGTGCACTTGACCCTACTATGTCACTTGATCAGGCCTAACAGACATCAGCAGGCTCAGAACCTTCAAGAAATACAGCTGTAAATAATTTTCTTCGAAGCACAGGATGAGGCCGTTCCCAAGCCTGTGGTTGTTCCTGTGAGTCATCCCATTAGAGGCACGCAGAGCCAGTGAGCTATGGAGTCACTCATGCTCCTCCTTGTACCTCTTCCTTTGAACACTGCAAACTTTGCAGGCCCTTCTGCAAAGCTTCATCTTCTCCTGGTGACTTACTGAAAGGACAATGTCTTTGTGTCTCTAACCTCAGGAGAGCTCAGGGGTTACAGAGTCCTCCTCAGAAGAGGGAGGTAGCCAACAGAAGGGCCACAAGGGCAACTGCAGCACAGCTCTCCATCTCCTCACTGCAGGTTCAAAGTTGCCCCTGAACAAAGTTGTGTCTGCAAGCTAGAAAGAAGCAAACATTCAGGCTTGCTACACACTTAGTCACTCCTCGCTACTTCCACACAGCTCCCTATCCAGTACCATTTTTTTGCTGCTGTCCATCTAAACCACCCAAATCTCTCTCCTGTACTTGGCAGAACATGTAGGAGAGCACCTGAAAGAATCCAGATAGCAGCCAGGTGTTAGCATCTATGGTCCTTAACAGATCTAGCAATGATCATGTAAGATGAAATCAAGGTACAAGAAAAATTATGATCATACAGTAATACAGTCACTACTCCCCCACCACCCGCTGATGTCCTGCAGGGCTTTATAATAGATTTGTCTATTTTCCTCCTGCCTTTAGTGACTGCCTCATGGAAAACAGCATTAGCTCATTCTGTTGTGCCTCACGCATCCCACCAAGGTGATCGTAATTGCATGTCTGCTGGCAGAAAACTAAATAGCAACCACGAACGGAGACAATAACGTGGGAAGAGAGTGTATCACTGGGCACGTGTGAGCAGACACATAAATCTGGCCCAAATCCACAAAATTTCTCATGCTTTCACAAAGGGCACTTCCTGAGCACGTTTATGATTGTTTATAACAGCACAGATCATTTTATAGAATACCAAAGCAAGCAAACTTCCTCTATTTAGTATGAGGACTGCTGTTTCTTAATTTAATATTAATTCCTTTCCAGCAACTTTAATTTAATTTAAAGAAATCCAATCTACAGAAGACTAAGTTTTAGTAAGCAAAACATTGTCCTTGAGTCAGGACCAGCCAAAAATTTTAGCGAGGAAGTTTACCATCAGAAGATGCAGTTTCACCTACACTAAAATACTTCATAGGAGCATGCCAAATGCCACAAAGTTTTACATTTTGATAATGTTCAGAAGTTTAAATATAAGTAGTGCATTAATGTTTTACATGATCAAAGTGATGAAACGAGCATTATTTTTTCAGTGGTTCTGTGAATTTCCACTCCAGTTGAAACTTTTGAATTACCCGTATTACTGGAATTGTGATTTCTTGGTGGGAGGCGTAACTGCAGCTGACAGAAGGCCCACACTCTCAACGATCAGGACACAGAAGCAAACCACTGCCACTCTGAGCAGCAAGTGTCTGCAAGGCAATGGCTGACCGTTAATTAAATGAAGGACCATCCTGTCATATCTCTTTTTGGTTCCTCGGTTTTATCCACGCAGGCCCTGAGGGCTGAATGGTACCTCAGCTCCTTGTAGAGAGGTGGGGGAAGATGAGAATTCACCTGAAGGAAGTTGCAGCGTAAAACCTATTGGGAAGTGTTGGCTTTTGTCTAACGATGCAGCACAGACTGGAAAAGATCCCCTCTCTGTACTATAAATAAGAAAGTGTTTAAGGCACTTCTCACTGACTTATTTAACAGTTGGTTTGGAACAGCTAAAGGAATCCAGATCATCATCCTTTCCAACTATTAAGGTTTGGTAAGGCCAGTTTGTTACTCTGGAGATCAGAAAGCAAACTGTTACTTGAATATTATCAAAATATTTTTAACTGGAAATAACCATGTTCTCCCAGGATCAATCAGTGTCAATCTCAAACAAAAAAATATTAAGGCATCTATTCAAAATTTTCATTCTCTGTTAACAAACACTAAGGAACTCTCTTTTTAGGCAGCACAAATTGTTTGCATGGCAAAACAATGCAGTCATGTTAACTCTCACTGAACTGTAACCATTCTTTCTTCATTCAGCCCACAAATACTTTCTTGTCAACGACAACAACAAAAAACTATCTGAGAATAGGAGTATTTCCGATGAAAATAAAGACAAACCCATTAATAATGTAAGTTAAAGCACATAAAGCAATAAACAAATTTCTGGTGAGTTTTGTGAGGAATTCCAAATAATTGTCTCTGAACTAAAACTTACCAAACAAATGCTAAAGCAGTGTGACCGTCCTAGCAGAAAACACATAGTGCTTCTTACACTGTTACACAGCTTTAATTAGCTTAAACATGCTAATGCTAGAATATAATGAGTTAAAAGCTCAAGCTTTTGGAGTAACAACTTTACAAGCAGTACTATAGTCTTTTTTCCTTTCTGATAGATCCAGAGCATCCAGGAGGTCTACATAGAGAGAGGTTCCTTAATTCAAAGACAAGATAGACTCTGGGTGTGTTACTGTTCAGGTTGTCAGCAGAAGCAAGACATTGGATGTTAATGCATCACGTTGCTTCTTTGGTTATGCTAAATGACATTCTCAGTGGTTTTTCTTTCAATCTTCAAGGCAAATACAATAAATGTCTCCATGAAAGAAAATAAGAATGAATACACAAGAGAAATCAGGACTTTAAACCAAGGATGACTGTTCATTAAGCTTCTAGTGTTTACTTTTAGTGAAAATGTAATGGAACTTAAAAATATTCAAAAGCAAAGCACTGCATCTTAAGAAGGCAGAGAGGGGAAACAATCTCAGAAAGACTGTGAAACTGCAGATATACCCTTTGAAAGTATGTATGTGTGTATATAAATGTGTATATAGAAATGTGTGTATATATATATGTATGCCTAAATGTATTTGTAGATATCTACACACACACAGACATACACTAACATGCTTTTCTTTCTTTTAGGAAATAGTAGACACGTGCATTAGTCCAACTGAGAAAATACTAAGATAACTCAAAGATGCAATGAGATTAGACAACTTTGTCTAATTAGACAAAGATGTCTAATCAATTGTGTTGTCTAATCTCACTGCATCTTTGAGTTAGCTTGTTTCTTGTCAAGTCCAAGTTTCACTTCTGCATCTTGCAATCATAAGATAAATATCTTAAGAACTGGGTACATCTGCCACAATCATGATGTGATTATACATGAGATGGTTTCGTTTTTAGTGTTTCAGAAAAGAGGAAATATTCAGGCTATCACTTCCACTCAATGAAAAAACAACAACTAAACAGTAGTTTAGTCACCTAAATAAATTGACAAGCACTTCTTAAATGACCCACAGCTTACATGTGTTAGTTTAAGGGCAGAATTAAGCAAAATGGGCCAAATTGAGACCACTTACTAGACAAAATAAGAGTTAATGACTGTGTAAAAAGCAAAATTCAAGGAGATCAAAAAGAGGAGAGATTTCTTATTTAAATTGTGCACAGAAATAAGAACCAAATCCTATCCCTTCTGTACTTAAGCAGCTCTTTTAAATGATATTTTTGTATTTGTCCCTCCCTCCTGGTTTGTTCTAATTCCTAAAATGATGCAGACCAAACACAGAGACAACAAAGATAATTTACATTTCATAAAGCCAAGAAAACTCCAATTACATCTAACCAAAGGGATAAAGTATTTAAAGTTGCAGTATTTTATTCGTACAGACTTGTTATCTTGTATAACTTGTATAAGCTCCAAAAGGCATGAATTACACTACATAACAGAGGAGACAAGGGGTTAACTCTGAACAACAGGAAGGGCCAGCATGTTAATTCACATCTATTTCCAACCCCCAAAAAAATACTAATTCCCTGTTCTAAAGCCTTTAGACACAAGTTAATCTCATGATGGCGATACTCCAGCTGTCAAAGTCGAACACTGAATTCTGTTCATTTCAACAGCTTAAGAAGTAGTGAAATAGGACTTCCCATCATTTGCAGTGATGGAGCATCCTCTCACAGCAAGCGGCCAGTAACCAAATACTTTAAAAGGGAGGAAAGGAAGAGCTACCCAAGAAGGAAAAAAA
>VYZX01020403.1:104172-122995 GCA_013401335.1 Brachypteracias leptosomus
AAAACTTACTGAATAGATCATCTGGTATCTTAGAAGTCATAAAATTTGCTTTGACCCCTCTCTAGCTAATGTGTTCACCATTTTTAGCAGGAAAACTAATGAACGCTAGCGAGTCTCACAGCTAACCCTGCAGCCTACAGAAACTTCTCATTCTCTCCCTCTCATACTTTTTAACACATACATGTCTTTTCTTCCTGGCCTAACTCTGTCCTTATCCCTTTCCTCCGCTCCTCTCTGTTTTATGCTTCACCTTGATGTTCTTTCCACATTTCTGGCAAATTCTCATTTCAGAATTTAGAATTGCAGACTATAATACAGAAATAACACTGGACTCTTTGCAAATTTCACAAGAAGCAAACTTGGACTGTAGCAAAAGAACTGTAAAAAGCACAGGATAATATCCTCAGAAGAGTACAAAAAATTGTCTCCTTTAATAAGATCAAAATTATGAAAATATATTCATTTCATGATATACTTTGCTAGATGACAAAAATCTCCTCTGAAATGGAATTTGTAGCATCTCTAAGCTTTCCAAATCACTGTATCCTATTGTCAGTAAAATGCTGCATGCATTGATTCTTCAAGGAGTTAAAAAGCAGAAAGCTTTGTACATCGATCTACCTATTTCCATCCAAATCAACTGAGAACAACCTTGAGATCACTGGTCTTATTCTTAAACAAGCATGGGTGAACAAAATGGGTTGCATGCATTATATTAGGAATTTTTTTCCATATTCACAAGGTAATTAGTAAGTATAAATTTGATTTAAGCCTAGCTTCCAAACTGAAAAATGTCAAGAAGATTTCAAAACTTTTAAGGAAAAGGGAGGAGAAAGAAGTCAACAGCAGTTAGTGTGGTGGAATACATGCACTATGGTCTGATGCGCACTTTTCATGATACACTGAAAATTGTGATTAAAATCAAAGATTGGGTGCAACTCAGACAAACAAGAAGATAAAACTGCCAAAGTATTACAAGAAACAAAATAAATTTCCCCCAATAATTGCTGCATAAGTACACACCGGGAGAAATAACTGGAAATTAGAGATAACATTTAAAAGTTTGTGTTTTAGAAATTCAGTGTTCAACACAAAGATCTAAATCCAGTGAACGTATCCAATAACCTCAGGAAGAAAGGTTTGGATTTACCAAGATAGCTCTTATTCCTCAAGCCAACCTTTGCAATAGAGAACTGATAGTCTCCAGGGAAGCCAAAATCCTCTTGGCAGGTCACGCCTGTATGTACTTTATACGTAACACCTTGCATTATACATACAGAAAAGGACAGGTAGCTTTATAAATGCTTGAAGACTTTATTGAAATGTTACCTGCTGGTTTCTGTTTCTTTTCATTTCACCTCTCCTGTGTTACACACACATTTTCCCCTTCTGCTGTAATAGGTGTTTTCAGTCTTTCTCGTAAAATCTTATTTAGGATGATACTGTGTGCCAAGTTCGTTTGATTTTTTTAAAAGCTAGAAATGGATTTTTTTTCCAATCATGTCACTAAAGTCCATACATTACTCTATTTCAGATGTTCTCATTTCTTGACTGCATCAACCAATAACATTCCTTTACTTCAAAAGGCAGTGGTACATGATAAACACTTAATATTTTAGATTAGAGTATCAGTGACTTTCATCTTTTTATCTTTCCCTTGGCTTTAAATATTTTACTTCTTAGATAAAGAGAAGACTTTTCCAAATTATGCGTGTTTTTCATTTGGAAGATAACATAAAGAGTAACTTTTCAGTGTTTTTTTGGTGCTCCTTTAAATCAACCCCCCTATTTGGCAAACCCTATAATTTTTCATAAATGCTTGTTAAATTGTTTTCAGCTTTACTGGCAAAACTAAATACATGTTAAAGCAGCCAAAAATGTAACACACATTGTATAACTAAGCAAGCAATGTTATTTGAAGGTATATTCTCAATTAGACTTTGGCCCCAGATCTGGTTATGTTTGAAAAAGAATGTTGGGTAAGAGAATGCTACATGATGAAATTCAATATAAACAGGAGATATTCAGGGGCAGGTAAATTCAATTCAGAGGAAGGGGAGATAGAACATGTTTGGATTCTTTCTAATCACATTACCCTGTCGTGATCCTAAGACAAACGCTTCTATGGGCACCTACACAAGACCCAGAACACACAACAGCTGTTAAATTAGCAATAGAAACAAAATTCATCCATCAATCTAATGCCATTGAATTTTCCAGGAAAACTTCAGATTTTAAAAAGGAATAAAAAGTAAACTAGATCTGCCTTCATTTCCAATCGTTACACCTGCTTGGAGAATTGCAATGAAAAACCACATGCTAAACATTCTCCAGAAAGCATTGACCATTCCTCTCACTTCTACTTTTTGTTCAGCTGTATTGGTAACAGGAATATGTTCTCGTCACTGCAAAGTCTAAGAACACCTCTGCTAGGGGATGTGAATGTCATGTGAGGATTCTATGTTGGTACACAGGCAGGATTGCAATGTCACTGTTGCAGCAGACCTCCTAGCACTCTCACAAGCCTTGCTCTCAGTGCCACTGTTGAGCTGTACTTGGAGATCTCAGCTACCCCATAGCATCAAATGGAGCAATCCAGTTGGAACTAAAGCTCTTCTGATATTTGCAGCAAAGCAGGCCTGAAGAGGAAGATCTTGTGACCGAGATCCTCGCTGTTAAAACTGTCACAGGAAACCCTCTCACCAATGACATACTTAACATGTGAAGATTTGCGTGCGAACATATGAAGATACAGGGTGGCAGTAATCCCTATCAAGCAGTTTCCCCAACGGTTCTTGATTAATTTGGCATGTGGAAGAGCCATGGATTTATTACCCCAGCTATGATTTTTAGAATGACCACATAAATTAAAATTAAATCCAGAAGACATAAAGCCACTGAATGGATCAGTTACTTGCAACAAATGAGCCAAATGTGCCCTTGAGAAAGGAGATAAGGGAAAGCTACAGCTATACCAAAGAGAACCTACTTTACAGTCAATACATTATTGGATTTGTTGCCTCTATTGGTACGCAAAGGTGGTTAAAGATCTGATCAAAATCACTACTAGATTAAAAAAATCACAATATATAGTGTCATTATACAAATTCCTACTCAAGTTTTTTTTCCATCAGCATAGCTAATGAAGGTGATTCCCAATGATGAGGCTTTTGTTCTCCAACCTCAATGCTGCCACAGCCTGAAATTTCCCTTCTCTATTCTTCTCACTCCCTGGTTTCTTCAAACTGATGAGAAGCAATGATTCTGTGGCAATGCTGGAGCAATGCACTGTCTCACTGGCCAGCAAGCTGTCAGCAAGGAGACCATGCAGAGCTTGGATCTCCTCACCTTTCCCTGATGAATTGAGGTCTCTGTCCTCTACCCAACTGACACCTTCCATGACATTTGGAGCAGCCCAATTGTCTTTAAAAATTTCTAGCAAATTGGTTTGAAATTGTGCAGTTATAATTATTTGAAAGAATGAGACAGACATACTGTGAGCCTTTTTTAACTCTCGTTTCCCTAGGAAACCAGTTCAGAAAAAACCCCCAGAAAAACCCATCACACTTCCATCTTGAAATCCTCTGAAAAAAAAAACCCTTCAAAAATAAGGACCCGAAATGAGAATCCTGCAAAAGGCATTATGGGATATTGCCTTCTGAAACACCTCTAACAGTGTATTTTAACAGCGACAAGGCTTTCAGACTAGTGAAAACTAGGAGCAAGCAATAGTTCACCACTGGCACCTAAAAGAAGTATGTCACTGCCAAACACATCACATCACTTCAACTTGGCAAGAACGCTTGATAGAAAGCCAAAGAGTAGTGGAAAAGGCTGTTAAAAGTTAACAAAGCACTTCCCAAAAGTACTGTTTTGGTTTTTTAAGCAAGTCTGCTAGAGCATGGGTGATGGATTTACAAAAGAAAAAAGTTTTTCTTGGCAAAAAACCCTGCTTTTTTTGCCTAGAGCAAATCTTCCTGTCACTCTCCAGAATTCGAACTCCTACTCCCTTGTTTCAGAAAAATGTGGCCAGTTTCTGTTTTTAAGTGAAGAATTCCCACACAGTAATACTGATAGCATACAAATCTATTGTTTAATGTGGGTCATGGGAAAACGGCCACAAATTCAAACATCATTAGAATGGAATGACCAAAGCCAAATTGTTTGGGTTTTTTTCAATTTTTTATTTTGCAATAAAGTGGCTATTATTGCCATTTTGTTTGCAAAGAATAGCAATGTTTATGAGAAGGCATCATTTTACCTTTATTTCTCAGCGTAGTTCTGCCAGAAAAAGTGCTGCATCTAAAACATTTACTGGAAATGAAAAGGCAAGAGGCAGAGACACCTTACCTTCAAAGCTGCCAAAGATGATTTAATAAAGTTATTACAGTCTAAACCCAAAGCAGTAAATATAAGTAACAAAGACATAACAGATGTGCTGTCCAACAGGGACAAAATTCTTTCATGCTATGAAGGTGATAATTAAAAAGCATTATGCAGACAATCCTAACCTTACCCCCTGGAGAGGATCCCTTTTGGGCTACCAATATAAAAAAAATAGTTTCATAAATGCACATTCTTACTGATTAAACAATCAAAGAAGCAAATGAATAGGTCTGTTTTTCAGTTGGCTTTACAAGGAATAGACAAGGCACAGTGCTGCATGAGAGTGAAACACCCCAGGAGCAAACCTGTGGAAGTGCACAAAGAGCAGTGCCTCCGTGCCTGGGCCACCACTGGTTTCTTCCTGTTCCTAATAACGCAACCCAAAGAGAGGTCACAAGCAGCCCCACATGGCTCTAACTCCTCGTCATGTGACAGCCCATGTTCAAGACACTTCCACTTCTCTCCATTCCCAAGTGTATTCCGCAAAACGGAGTCATTTCTAAGTCCTTTTAGGTCAAGAAGGGCCAGATCTGCTACTGGCTAATAATGAAGTATCATTGATACAATAGTCTGAGTTTTCACCAGTGGTTCTGGAAGGGTTTCCTGGAAGTATCTGTTGATGAGCAGACCAATTTTTCCCAGAAATTTACTATAATAAAAAATCTAAACAAGCAACAAAGCCGACAAGTAGTGCAAGAGTGCGGCTTGAAAACAAAGTCTAATAATTATAAAGTATTTTATTCAGTGAACATGTGGTGAAGAACAATGAAAATAATCCCACAGAATATGTACAATTTTATCTATTTGATCATTTGAAAGGCTTCATCAAGGCATTCAATCCAGCTGGAAAAATCAAGATGGACAACAGAGAAAGACAGATGCTGCATCTGAGCTGAGCATTCCTAAGTAAATAAATAACAAAACCAAAACAAAACAAAAAAGCGATTCTGACACAGTTCCAAACTTTATGAGACAATAACTTAACAAAGACCATTTATTCTGTCACTTTTTTTGTTCCTTTGTTTTGTGATTTGAGATAAAAGTAGATGCTAATTTTTTTTGCTTACTAATAATCTGTACAATAATTGCTAGTGAATTAACCCATGCAATTTAGCACTATTTGTCAATTCTGGTATCAGTTGTTAAGAAATTCAGGAAACAATTGTTCAAATAAAAGAACACCAATAGAGGGCTTAGCAACCAAGGAACCACAGCAGCACACTGCTATTTATTTATATTTCACCAGTAACCATGTCTTGGCTTATCTCTAATTTTCTCAAAATTCCAACTATTTATTTGTAAACCTCATACCTCATTCTCTTTCAGATGTAAGGCCTTTTATCAATTCATTTGGAAACTCATGGCATCTTTAGGACTTCTCACATCCTTGATGTCTTTAATTTTTTATGTGCCCCATAGTATGCAAAAGCCCCTGTATTCTCAGACTGAGATGAACTCTTTCAACTGATGACTGTTTAACAGAGACGGGCAATATTTTTGCAGTTTTTAACTCACCTGATGGCTGTCAAGCTTGTCTTCCATGTGTTGATCAAGAGCTGCAGCTCACAGCAAAGGCTTAATGAGATTCTTCCCCTTGAAAGAACTGTTTCTTTCAAGAAGAATCTGTAGCTAATCACTGCAAGTCTCAAGTTGAGAGGATGATTATGTGGGGAGGAGCAGAAAAGGAAGGAAGCTGTGAGTTCTTTACAATTTCAACCAAATAGAGTTCCATTTATATGAAATAAGCAGAATTTCCAAAAACCAATTGGCTGGAAAGCCTTAAACTTGCAGATTCTTCTAAGTTCCTTCAAGACCTTATCACAATGCATTGGTTACCGCTTACCAGTAAGAGCCATTCCAGTTAGCCACAGCAGCTGAGTAAGCATCGGACTCAGTAGAAATTTCTCATATGCCATCTCATATCTGGGAAATCCCAACACTGCTGCGGATCCTAAGTTTATCATACAGCACAGTGTGTCACAACTATCAAATCATTTGCAAAAGCATGACTGCACACAAATCAAGAGTTTGCTGGGAGTGCAAGTTAGATCATAGAAACCAAGCTGCAATTTCATGCAGTAATTATGTCACCTGGACTCCTTCAATGTCCAGAATACCACAGATTTGTATGTCTGCAATAAGATGAAGCCAAGTCACCGTGACTTGTGTTTAGTGTTTAAGATACAGGGCAAAAATATACAACACATGCCAGGGTTTTGCCAAGATACCTCAGTGAGCGTCGAAGGAGCTACATTGGGAACTGGAAGCAAGACTAGCATAGTGCTCAGCAAATGCTAATAAGTTCTTCTTCTCCACAGGAGTCATGAACGTTCTTCCAGACTGCCTCATCACTTAAAGAGAAGGCCACAATCTGGAGGCTCAGATCAATCTTTACCAGCTTTGTAATATGTTATGGTTGTGAGACAGTAGTTCCAAAAGTATTTCACCAAAAAATTACATAGAGTTCTGAAATTGCTGCAGACTGGCCATGAACCAGGTGTAAGAAGCACCTGAATGCAGCACTAAGATGAAATCTAATGCAAAAAGGTGCATTATGCCAGGCCCAGCTTTAGAAGTTTGCTTGGCAGTACATTTATAGCTTGTACAGACAGAATGCTTATTAGGCTGCCTATCATCTGTGCACATACGCACACAGGCACAGAAAAACAAGAGAAACAAAGGTCTCATGCAGATAATGCGCTATCACGGGCATAGGATCAATGTCTCTCTCTGTATGAAGTCTAGGGAAAGAAAAGGCAGGTCAGGCATTCACACACAAACCCCATGCAAACGCCATGAGAAGACTAACCTAAAGAACAGTTAACACTTGAGACACAATCACTAACATTTGCAAACTATGTTCTTTTGCTGAGTACAATATTCGTAACCTTAATTTAAATTGCAGTCACAATTACGGTTGTTGCTAAAGCAACAATCCTATTTACAGAACTGGGCAAAGAAAATGACAAATCCTGCAGTTTCCATGCACAATAGACATGATACATTTAAACTACCTAAATGGCCAAATGGTGTCACATTAATCTCACAAGATTCATCTTGAACACTGATCTTTCCCAGAAGTTATAGCATTTTGAGGTTTAAAGTAACCTCTCCCTGTTCAGTAAAGAAGTAAGTCCAACACACTCGGTTTTAATGTCACTTTCAGATTAAAAAAAAAAAGTTGTCATAGAAGACCCAAAAGGGATCTGAACTCAGAAATGTAAATTATCTTCTTCAGTACAAGACCATGTGCTTCCCCATGCACAATAACATGGGTTTTATTCAGGCAGAACTCGATAGCAAATCTTGTCAGAATGATGGCCGCAGTGCCTGCCGGGCTTCATTGGTACTAACACAACAAAAAGGCATCCCTCCAGCAATGGAAAGCTCCCAAAATCCTGGAAACTCACACAATGTCACGCCTTCTCTTCCCACTTAACAAGTCAAATGATAATCTGTCCCTCTGTTTTTACTGTCACCTATCACCCTCAAGGTTTTTCAGTTCGTGTGTTGAACTCCTCCTGTCCTTCAATACTCTTTCGCTATTTAATCTGTTCTACTTTCTCTTGATGTCCCCTCCTTTCTGAAGACTTTGTCTTCTCTTTCCACTACACGTGAGTGCCCACATCTATCCTGGCAAAAAAGTGAGCAGAGCATACGGAGTGTCACACTACCACAGCCATCGTAGACTTCCAGATACAGAGAGATGCTGCTGTGAAGCCTCTTCCCTGTCCAAACACAGGGGAACCCAGCAGCCAACATCTTAACAACACTATACGCACAATGTTTGGAATGTCCAACACCCAGGACCCACAACAGCATGAGTCCAGGCCAGGGTGGTTCTGTCTTTCTGAAAGACATAGCAATAGATGGCAGAGGCTGTTCATGCAGTGCTTTTCCCTTCTGCACCCATGAAGAGCCACCTGGTCACAATCTCCCTTAGGGGAGGAGCAGCAACATGGTCCTGCTCCTGGAACTCCTCTCAGCTGTGTGTGTGCTCCTCTGTGGAGAGCCCACAGCATGGACGAGTCATGTGGTAATGGGGGGGTGGTTAGCTTGAGGTGGTTGTTCAATGGAAGGAGGATGGGTACAGACTTGCTTTTATTCCCCATTTCAGCAGGCAGCCTGTAGACACGGTGCATACCTCTCACATTCTCCCTATGGCTGTAGGTGCAGTAACAAATGCCCAAGCTGGGCTCTGCTATTTAGTTTTTGCTCTAGTTAATTCTCTAGGGAATATTTCTGGGGTAGGCCATATCTACACACCATCATCCTTTTTCCCTATCTTTGTCCCTGCTCTGGAAGTTCCAGGTCCTACTTTGTTTTTCCTTTCCTTGTAACTTTTGGGCCATATTGATCTTCTCTAGGAATAAAGCTGTCAAAGGTGTTGCCTGAACTCTTTTTCTGACCCACTGCTGTTTTGCTGTAGCTGTGCCTTCCACTCCACTTTTTCAGCAGTGTCTGCATTTTCTGGGGTGCAGTAGCAGGAATTCTACGGCTGGGAGCCTGGGCTAGGGATGTTACAGCTCACCACAAGGCTGACAGACATCTTGATTGCTGCATTTTTTGTGGGAAGGAGTGTGGCAGCAGTTTCTAGGATTGAAGGATTCTGGCTATGAAGACCCTTTGGAGCTTCATACGAGCTGACATGTCAGATGAGTGTTGACAGCCTGTCAAGCAGCTGACAGGGCACAGTCCTGCTCTGAACGGGGTGCTTCAGCCAACAGCCTAGGAACAGGACTGGCAGGCCATTTCCTCTGCAAGCTAAAAGGAAAGCAGGGAAGAAACAGATGCTTCCCAGGGAGAGGTTCATACTTCCTTGCTGAGAGTAGGGGAGAGCTGATCTCCACACCACAGGACTTGATCAGCCTGTCCTCCCCTCTTCTTTGTTCTTAAACATCTCCCCTTTCCAAGCCAGGGGAGCAGAAGCACAGACATGAGCACTCTTCCCTTTGTTGGTTCTTCCTCCTTTGTCACATCTCAGAAGAGCAGGGCACAAGATTCACCCTCACCCTTCCCTTTTCCTGCATGGTGTGCTGCTGCTACTACTTTTCAGCTATGCTTTTCATTAGCAAAGAACGTAGTCCTAAGTCTGTTGGGTTTTCTGGGGGCCATTAAGCCAGCTGCCAAAGGCATCTGACAACAGGAAGGGAAAGTGAAAATGGACATTGAGAGTCAAGGAAGAGACAAAGTAACTATGGTCACCTAGATAAATGGCCAAAAGCCACCAGGAATGCCCTCAATTCTGGACACTCCATTCTGCTGTGCCTTGCCACAAGAGCAGTGTTTGGAACAGGGTCTGGAAGACGGCACTGAAGACCTTGATCATGATTCCACCCACTACAAATTTGCCCTCCCTCCCCAAAGTGGTCAGCCACTGACCAATAGGTACTGCAATCATGGGACTCCATAGGGCAACAGTTACACCTGAGAGAGTAGGTTTGGATTTCCAAAATTTCATCCAGTTATAGCAAAATCACAGCAGTAGCCTGTAACAACACCAAGTTCCAACCCACCACACCATCCTCAATGCAGAGAGGCAACTACTGGCCCTTCCAGTTCAATCTTGTGTCCCACACTCATAGTATCCTCCAGTAGATGTATGGCAGAGCACACAGACGAGTGAAAACTCAAACAAGTAAAGCACAGTTCATGTCTTCCCCTCAGACAAAAGTAGGGAGGGAGCAGGAGGGAGTCAGCTCATCTGGAGTGTACTCCAGTAGCTGCCAAAGCTGCAGGAAGATACTCTTTGGTTTTTCCAGCGGCAAAAAGTCAGGAAAAGTTGTCAGGCAGTAGATTCAATGGTAGCATATATGGAAAAGTAGAAACAGGAAACAAGCCCGGAACAGAAGTAGAACAGAAATTAGACTTGTTTCTGCATGTGAAATCTCTTTACAAGTGTCACTGGCAGAGGCAATAACAAGTGACAGTCATCTGTATGAGACAGACACTGGGACAAAATGGCAGCTCCTAGAGTGGCCCCCAGAAGGCCTCGCAAGCCAGAAAGCAGACATTTTTCAGATACCTTTCCTCCAGGCTGCTTTGAAACACATGCAGTGGGATGCTCAGTGAACAGGAGGACACTAACTTTTGCTCAAAGCAAAGCCCCCAAAATGCATTTACTGCAAACTCCCCAGAAACAACTGCTCCAACCTGGCCAGTTGGCTCTTGCACCACACCACAGGCCTGCAGATCTGCACAGCCCATCTGTGGACCCTTGGGTCTGACCCACCAAGACACTGTTACTGTCATGTGAAATAGCTAAATGCCCACATTGTTTCCATCACAATAGAGATTCTTTATTCTTCATATAGGAAGATCAGAAAATAAATGCAAACAGAAAAAAATCCCACACTATCAAGGTACATCTACCCAACGTTTTCAGTACAATCAAGAAAAGCTACTTCTCACAGTCAAGAGCAGCTGATGCCAGCAATTCCTGTTTTCTCTCAAAGGGGCTGTCCTCCACTCAGGATTAACCAATTCTAAACCTTTCATTTGCTTGAGATTTAGCCAAACAACAACACTTATTTACAAAGGAAATTAAGAACTCCATTAAAATTAAAATATTGCACAGATTTTGGGTATCATCTTTTATCTGGCTGATGTCAAGGAATTTGTAGTAACAAGTCATAAGAAGACTATGCAGATTACTACAGAGATGATTCCTAATCCCTTCTTCCCCTTAAGAAAACTATGAGGCATTTATTATTCAGTTACAAGCCACTGTGTGATCGCCTGTTCCAGTTAAATACAGGGGAAGTTTTGTTTCTGAGAAAACAGGATCGGGCCCCTGTGGCTTTTGAAATTTCACCATTCCATCAGAAATGCCTGTCTACCAGTCTTACAGACTGTCAAGTCTGGCTCCTTGGCTCTTGAACAGCATCAGGAGGACAAAAAACATATGAAGATTGGAAAAATGTGCAAAGCCAGAAGCAAAAGAAAAGACAGAGCCACTCAGAAAGATCATGTGCAATTCCTGAGCTGCTGATAGAAAGAGAAAGTTCCTTGGAAGTTCAGAGCTCTTTTTAGACAGTTCTGTGACTACTTTTTCATGATGTGGGTGAATCACAACATTCATGTATGTATGATGTATGGTACGCATCTTTTGTAAAAATTCAGTAACTACCTTAAGAAGCAGCTTCAGCAAACACAGTATATAGAACCAACAACTCCACGGTAAGAATAGAGGTATTAAAGCTACCATTCTTCAGTCTAAGAATGGGTCCAAGCTAGGAAGGTTAGCACTAACACTAACTATTGCGGCACCCACATTTTTTTGCACCGTGGAACACATACAAATAGAAACATCCCTCCCTAGTCCATTTTTCATTGGTACACATCCATTGCCCAACTACTTATGCAGAACCCATGTAGAAAAAGTGGCTCTTACATTGCTAGATGTATTTGGGGTGAGATTCCATAACAGCATCTAAAAGAAAACTCTATTTCCAATCAGAAAGTGAAAATACAGTTCCAAAATGCATCATGTGTGTGCTCTAACATATTTGAGACTTCTAATACACATACCATGTTGTATCTAAGCTTTCATCAAGCCTCTAATGTACTATTCTAACAAAAAAATAGCAGTGCTATAGTCAGTCAGATCTTGAGGAGACAGGCAAAACCAGCAATTTTTAATTTTTTTTTTCCTCCATTTGAAAGTATGTGAAAGGTACAGCTTTCCTGCAGGTATAACTGTGAAGAAATGGGCTAGGAAATTTAATTCATAATATAGATCAGCTTCTTGTTTTGTATTCACTGAGAAGGGTGCTTTGAAGGCCAAGATATAGCTGCCAGAACACTACACTGTCCAGGACCTATTCCCAGTTCTGTCACCAGCATCACAGGACTTTAGATTAAGTTCTTTGTACTTTCTGTTGTAGTACAATT
The DNA here is from genome assembly GCA_013401335.1 of Brachypteracias leptosomus. NCBI lineage: Eukaryota > Metazoa > Chordata > Aves > Coraciiformes > Brachypteraciidae > Brachypteracias > Brachypteracias leptosomus. Next base: position 116,452 of record VYZX01020403.1, read on the forward strand.
AAGTGTAGCCATAAAGCAAAACGTAAAAGATTGAATGCTCATGTCCTCATGAATTAAATGCATATACAATTCACGCATGTGCGTATGTATTACAAGCGTTACCGACATACAGATACGCTCATGCATATAGAAGAGCGAATGCGTGCACGCAGTCTACCATAACAAGGATCTATGGTTACTGTATTTAGAAACTAGAATATGTCTAACAGATTTTACTCAACTTATGGATCCTTATTAAAAAGGCAACCATAGTAAAGAAGTTCAAATTATTCCTAACAATTCTTTAAAGCAATTCTATTTATGATGTAATTTTTTGCATTTATTAAACTATTAACATAAGGAATGCTCCTTTTATGTCAAATTGCAAGCTTCCCTGGACACACAAGTAAGTTTTATAAACTGCTACAGCATGAACATTTCATTTTGCTGTGATTTACAGTGGCAAGTCCCGAAGGGTTACATATACCTACAGACTGTAATTCACTTGAAACAGAACACCAAGAGAAGCCAAAAAAATTCCAGTTCTTCATGTTTGCATAGATGGAGGGGACTGAAGCCCAGATCCAGCAAACCCCTTATGCCAATTCTTTTTATCATGTGTGAATAATCAAACAAAGTTGAATGGTATGTGCACACAAACAAAGCTTAAATGAAGGGGAAGCATTAACAGATTCTGGGCTACACAAAAGGAATCCATTGGCTTCTTCTGCTCTGATCTCATCTTACTGCTCTGAACCTGTTATGTACTAATCCTCTCTGAAGAAATGCTGTCTGCTTAGACAATCTATACGCAGTCTGGTTCAAAGTATCACATCACATTAATTACCTAACCAAATTTTGCCGTGCTAATTTTATTTCATCACTCCTCAAGACAAAATGGTGGTAACAGACCCTGTCAACTTGAAATACAAAACTCAAATGCTAATTTCATTTATGTTCTTTTGCTTACAGAAATGAAAACAGGAAATTAAATAACTTCACCAATGGGGAAACAATTGCTTTTACTAGTCTTAACTCAACTAATAACACCTGCAAATGCAGGGTTCCAGGGTTTGTTCTTTTTTCAGATGTAAGGCCACTTGCTCGGAGAAGTAGGAGATTTTTTGTTTGGTTTTGATGTGTGGTTTTTTAAGTGAATGGTGAAGAGAAACACAAAGCAGAAGTCAGGCATAAATAGCTGCTTAGTGTAATATAAAAATTACTAATAGGAAGAGACAGTAAGCACTGAAGTCAACAACAAATACTATGTTCTGCAGCAAACAGAATTTCTTGATCAAATATACATACACATTCTATAGAAAAAATGTCTTCTCTGTCCTCAACTTGCACACTTTCCAGTGCATGACACTTCCAAGTTCCAATTAGACTACTTCTTTCCCCTCTCTGAGGGGAAAACTGAAGGGGTTATATTAACTTAAGCCTACACACAACTGAAATTAATCCAGAAGTAAGAATATGTCCATACAGAAATGTTTCTTTAAGTATTGGTTGTATTATAATAATTATGTCTTTTATAAAGGTTCATTAACACATTATGTCTTGTATTAGAAAAAAAAAAAGCAATAAAAATCAATCAAAAGCCCAGCCATAGCAGTTGTAATAAAACTGTAACAAATATTTTTGAGCAGTATAACTTGGTTCCAAAACATTACTGTATAGTATTCAGAAGCTTGTCAGAACTTGAAAGATAGATACACTTCCACATTTTATTTATATATATATATGCATACATATAAATATATACACATACATATTAAAAATCCCTCAAATCAGAAGGTTTTATGTGTGTAGTAAATTTGCTATACTAGTATTGTCCTAACAAAATATAGGTCCTTAGACAATAACACTTAAAACACTCAAGCAAAAAATAGGGTTGAAATGTTGGAATGTAACTAATAACCTTACTTTTAAAATAATTTTCTTAATTTTGATTTATTTTTTTTTTACTAAAGAGATAAATTCTTGACAATAAGGATAAAAACCATACGCCCTTGCATTCACATTATAACTTAAGAACTTCTCTGGGACATGTGAATTATTGCTATTTTTCATTCCATCAGTCAAAACATCTGGATTTTAGTGGTTTTATAGCACAAACGGCTTGTTCAGAGTATAGCCTTTCCCCATTTAAAGAAATTTATACCTCCATTTCATTCTCATCACATGGCTAGCATATGTTTCATGCCAACTTATTCAAGGCCAAAACCTGTCGTAACTCATCAGGCCAATGAATTACTATAGGAACATAAAGCAAAGCAAAAAAAGATCAAATCACGTCAGTTAAAAAAAAAAAATTTAAAAATCCCCTAAATACCAAAAATCTCTACACTATTCTGAGGAGAAGGGAAGAAATAAATGACTATTGGATTCCTGGTTTCTCTCAGAAGGTGATCATAACTTAAAAGAGGTGGAAGAAAAGAAATAAAGGATGAAGAAGAGGGAGAGGTCAGTTCTGTATGACTTGTCATTGCAAATGAAGTTTTCCAAAACAAGCAGATCAGATAAGAGCAGGGAAAGAATGCAGATTACTGAAATATTTCTCTTTGAAACAAAATAAACAAAACAAACCAGATTGCTTCACAGAGCCACTGTTTTCAACATGGTTGCTTTAAATTAAGGCTATTCCATTTGTCAGCACACATCCTCCACACGTTCGCTCACCATTTACCTCTTATTTCCAATAAAACTTGGAGATAAGAGAGGTAGAAAATGATCATTATTCATCTCCTTTTATTTATATGGAGAGGGATGCAAAATAAACAACTTTTTTTTTTACTTTTGGTGGGTCTCCAAGACAGAATTACTTGAGGGAGCAGTAGAAGAAATGACTGGACACAGAAAACTTTCAGAAGAAACCAGCTGAAGATGGAGATGACACAGGACTGGACTGTACAGTGACAGATGAGCCTGATCCAGTGAAGGAATGAACCTTACAAGATGACAGTGAGGTGAGTAGAGTTCAGGAGCACACCAGGAATGAAGCTACACGTTACAGTGGGGGCAAACCAGTAGCTCACTGCTGCCAACAGGGCAAAGATCCTGTTCTTCCTTTGCACCTCCTCAGGCATTTTGCTGACCCAGCAATGATCCAACCAGTTTACAAACCTATTAATGTTTTCTTCACAAGCAAAAACATGTGATGGTTTTATCAATTTAATTTGGGTGAAATATGATGTGATAGCACCTGAGGATGCTATCACACAAGCTTTGGACAGGACAGATGACCAAAGAAGAGAGCACAGGATGACACTGTCAAGGGACAACACTTAAGATACACTGTGATTTCTTAGAAAAGGCCACCTTAGCAGAAACAAGAAAAGTTAAGGTTCATAAGCAGATATTTTAAAGCTAACAACTCAAAATGAGCATACCCACCTCAAGGTTTTGAAATGGCTTAGCAAAGTGCTCCTTACTACTCAAGTGCCAGTCTACACCAGATGATAAACCTTTGCTACTACCAATTATCACACTTGCTCAAGAAGTAAGGGGCAGTATCAAATCTAACCATTTTATTTCTGAAGAACCATGCAGATTATCAGTGTTGTGGCACTCAATGAAAACTGATGGGTTGGTTCTTTGTAGCCTGCTTTCCTTGAAAGCTTGGGAAATCTTTTTCTAGACACTTTACTTCCAAGTACATCAATCCTGTAACACTGGGAAAAGTCAGAATGAAGTTTATGTGTGCATCTTTAATTTTCTCTTTTGCATCTATTCATTATTTATACGCTACCTAAATAAGTGATCAAGTGCTATTTTCCATTGGACATCTGCATCAGTGCAGAGCAAGATTCAAGTTTGGAAATTAATAAAATGTATAATAACAGAGCATATTGCATAGAATAACAGAATGTTTGGGTTGGAAGAGACCTTAAAGATCATCTAGTTCAAACTCCCCTGCCATGGGCAGGGACACCTCCCACAAGACCAGGTTGTGTAAGGCCCCATCCAGCCTAGTCTTGAATATATCCAGTGATGGAGCAACCACAACTTCCCTGCGCAACCTGCTCCAGTGAATCACCACCCTCAGAGTGAAGAACTTCTTCCTTACATCTAATCTAAATCTACCCTCTTTACATTCTTTCAGCTGTGTATGTCTGAAGGTAAACAGTAACAAAAGACAGACAGCAAGTAAAGGTTCTCATGAACATAGAGAAATGACCAGTAGGGCAGTATTTTATCCCTGTTTTCAACAGTTATGCTAAGGGAATAAGTTCATAACAGTGTGAGCTGATTTAAAAAAGGTCCTATTTCTTTTCCTGACTGTATACTCCCATCACTTCTTCCAGCTCCAGCATTCTTCAGACCCTTCCACAAGACACTGGATTTGGTAGAGGATAACCGAACAAAAAGACCGCATAGTCTTCTGTCAGATCCATGAGTTAAATCAACTCATGTATAGCTGCGGAAAATCCACATCCGCTGAGCTGCACGTGAAACTGCAGCTGAAACACACAACACATTCTGGAAGTGATCTCTGCTGATCTGGATATCGGATTTGAGAATACATGCAGTTCTAAACTGCAAATATGAGCAGCATCCACCTTTACATCTGAAGTCAACTAGAGCTGCTTTTGGAACATACGAAGAAACACTAAGGGCTTTGAAAACTTCTAGCTGTAGTCTCTGGATTAGCTCCCACTTGCAACGTGAAGATAATCACATCCTTCTCACCATTAAGATTAAACGCTTGTGATAGATAGAGTTATCAGAGCAGTAAATGTTATAGAAAAGCCCCAGAGAAAAATTAGTACCTGTCTTCAAAGTCAGGCCCACTAGTGTTGTAAAATAAGGCCTAGAATAAGGATACAATAAAACACTCTGCAGTCACTCGTAATTTAGCATGGCTTATTCTACAAACCTAATGAAGCAGAAAACCTGTGGAAAAAATGATGTCAGGATATGTACGCACACTGAAAGGGCTAAAGTAGATTCACGGAAGACAGACTTCACAACTCAAACGTTCTTTTTACACAGCTGTGAGCATTTCATTTTTAGGAGACTATGAATCCACACGGATAGAGGTGTAACACTCAGCACTAACTCTGGTTATCCGCAGAGGTTATTTCTAAGCAAAAATATAAATGAACCTGTGATACTGTCACCATTGAGAAAAATCTGGAACATCATAACACTACATGGAGCGGTGTGAGCCTTCATACAGCCAATGACATGAATGGCAAGGGAGCTGCATAATCACAAGCCCTGCCAATCCTGAGAGCACACAGCTGTGGATGATACTAAGGAAAAAGAGCGGGAACAACAGTTCCATCCTCTCCTCATCAGCCTATCCACTGGATTCTTCAGAGACTGGATTTATGTGGATACAACATGCCAAAGCAGAATTCAATGGGAGCTGGATAGCTTACAGTCTTTGGTGAGACAAATAATTTGACAGAAGTACTTGTACTTACAGTCTCTTTAAAATCATGCCTCCTAAAATCATAGTAAAACAATCTATGATGAGTAAGAAAAACGTACAAGTATGCTTTACAACAAACCTATTCATTTAATCAGACTTGGAAAGTCTGGATTTAATTTTTTGCTCTGTGCCAGACATCCTCTGTGCCTGAGGCAAGTCACATTGCTATTGCATGTACTGATTCTTCATACAGCAACAAAGATGAGACTTCAGGAGCTACCAGAAGAATGAACATGCTAAAGCTTATAGTGCAATCAGACAGAGCAGCTATGAATATCCCAGAGAAGCCCACAGAAGTGTGTCCTCAATATTAATTCATTTTCACTAATGATACAAAGCGTCTCAGTAAGTTGTCAAACTATCAAAGGACATAAACAGTTCACTTTGAAATAAAAAATACATAAACGCAGAAACAACAACAACTGCAATACATAAATACTAAAAAAAATCCTCTCCCATTTTTTTGGTGGTCTCAATAACTGCAGTGCATCACAATTAGTGTAACAAAACACATAGGAATCCATGAATGTAGGAGACAGGCACTAAGAAAAGTCCACAAAGACAAAATTTCTCAGCTCCCATATTGCCTACAAAAGCACACTCCTGTCCAACGACCTATTCCAAACCTCCACATTTTTCCAAATTCAAGTTCACTTGCAGCAAGTTATAAAAACCAACAAATTCCCATTACTCTTGGACTGAACTCACTGAACTGCAGTGGAGGTGTCACATCAAGTGAGGCACCAGCAGCTCTTTGTCTCACACAATGAGAGACGTATAGCTTTGACTCTTCCTTTGACCTGACTGGCAAAACAAGAGAAGCAGCAGCACACTGCGGAGCAAGAGCACAGAGGCTCTACCTGGCCTCCTGCCAACTAGCTGCAACAGATTTTGGTACTGTGTTATTTTAAATATAGCATGAAGCAGGTCCCAGCCTTCTGCTCAAACTTAAGATTTCCAAATGGTGTGAGGAGTAATTGCTTGGAGAACAGGCTAATTTTGAAGTGAAAGAGGGCACAGGCAATGGTGTGAGCAATACTGGCAGAGATGCTTGATGTCAATCAGGAAAGAATGAAATGGAGTATCTGTGAATCGTCATGTGAATTAAAGCAAGACTACTTCAGG
>VYZX01020403.1:123425-152060 GCA_013401335.1 Brachypteracias leptosomus
AAGTTTAAACATTTACAGAAAATTCTCAATAAAATCTCTGCATGTAAGCATTATGACTGAAGTCTTTTACTTAAAGAAACCAAAGACATTTAAAAAACTTAACTGCTATACAAAAAGCATTATGAAGCAATTAACATGTTCATTTGCATAGAAAAAAATATCTAAAGAAAAATATTGTGTACTTACTATCATTTAGTGTCGTGAAGTCCAGGAACCGATATTCATAGCAAACATCTATCTTTGTTTCTACCTGGGGTCTCTTCAAAGTTGAATAGATGTTACCAGGTCGTTTTTCATCATGCTTCTCTAGTTTGTTCAATCCACAACCCATTTCAGCAGCTCCTAATACAAACAGGCAGGGACACAGAAAATGCATAAACATCATTCATTTGGGGTTTTTTTCTTTCCAGTTTCATGCACCACACTAGTACATTAGGATGATTTTTAGTTTTTAAGTACAAGCTACCTACAAACTACATGAAATAGTATAATTAACTAAATGCTCAAATAGTAACTGAAGCACATATCACCCATATCAGCCCTCAGGCATGCTATAATTTTATAGGAAAACTGACAGCTTAAATTCTTATTTATAGCAGTATTTTGCATCTTTCAAATGTATTCAACAGTGTACTCTGGAATACATATATTCCATTACAAAAAAGTGGCTGAAAATACAAAAGGGGATAATAGAAGGGTTGACAACTTAGTAACAATATCTAGATGTGCAATTACTATGAGAGCAGATAGTATTATCTTTTACATATATTTCTGTAACATTTGAATTAATATCTAGACTTCTAATTGAATGGGAAAAGTAGGTTTGCAAAGAACTACTACCACTTGGAAAACTACCTCACTTCCTTCCACCTCATTTTTTCAGGCAAACCACAAGAAATAATGGCACTTTATAGAAGCCATCTTCAAACCGGAAGAGACACATGACCACAGAACTGGGCTATAAACCTAGTTCTCCTTAATAAGCTGCAAGTCCACAACATATTAAAGGATTACTCCTGACAACCATTTCTGCTACACAGTAAATGCTTCTCAATATCCTGCACATTACAGCTCATTTGAGTATGAAAGAATGGAAGAATTGCTTGGTGAAAATACTCAAATGATCCAAATCCTCTCATTCCTCTTTGACAACGCTGGTGGGACTGAGGCAAGCTATTTCAACCAGCAGTGAGTATGAAAAGATGAAGACACATCAGCTAGGCACCTGAGGTGTTTCACTACAACCCACCCAACATCCCGCCTCCACCTATATGGAGAAATTCATGCTTTGGGTAGGGAGAGGGAAATGTAGAATAAATACTCAGTGATGAAGAGGGACTTCCCACAGGCCATCCTGGACACTTGGAGGCATGAGATCCATTCAGTGTAAATGTGCTGCACAAAGCATCATAAAGATCAGTGTTTCAGCCTCCTTGCAACTCCTGATGGATACAAGTATCTGAACAACTCCAGTCACAGACTAGGGCTGCCTTTATTTTGACAGTTAATAAATATGAAGGACACCAACCTCTTGGAGAAGGTCCAGGGGAAGGCCACAAAGATGATTAGAGGGTTGGAATACCTCTTCTATAATGACAGGCTGANAAAGTGGGGAATGAAAAACTAGACCTAGACAGGTTCTCTGTCTCCAAAGAGGTGCTTATAAGCTTATGCTACAGCACCATCCTGGAAATGGTTAGAAAGTTAATTAAATTTCTAGGCACAACACAGTTGGAATCTACTTGTAGAAATTTATTTATACTTATATTGTGATTTAACTTTTATAATTTTTGTCCCTCCCTCATATTTCCTTGTGAAATCAATTTTATGATTAGCTACCAAATCCCTTCCCGTGTTTTGCCAGAATAAACATGCTCAAGTCCTCTCCTGCCATTTACAAGACAGGATCTGTGTTCCCTTCACCACCCCACTCACTCTCACATCACTCCTGCTTTCATTTATCTACATGAACACAGGTGACCATAAGCTCAAAATGAGATCTTAACAAGGCTTATTAAAATAACACTGGAGCTTCCCTGTCTCTACTGCAAATAACATGCCTACTAAACCCAAAATCATCATTCACAGCTGAATCACATTCCCAGTTCACTATCAGCTTCCCAGAAGACAAAGAATCCATTTCCCTTTATTTTTATCCAGCACAGCTACTTGAGAAGCTCATCACTCATAACTTTGCTCTATTTCTTTGCATTTGTACTATCATTAATAACCTCATCCCATTCTCCTGCACCTCTGGAAGAGCTGGAAATCCTTCCAGGCTCAGCAGTGCCTTCATATCATCTGCAGAGTCCATAAATGCACATCTATTGCAAAGTCACTATTAAATACATCAAAATAGGATTGACCAACACATTAAACCGTAAAAAAAACCCATAGTAAATATCTGATCACACAAAAACTGGAAGCAGAAAAAATTTGCTAGAAAGACCCACAGCATCAAGAAAAATGGATGATGTGTACTACACGTTCCTGAACCTTAAGTATTTGGTGGATTCATCCATCAGAAAACAATTTTTCCTGCTTATTTTGAGAGAAAAGTAAAATCTACTTTATTTTAACTATTTCTATATATGAAAGTTAAGCGTGGGAATTTTATTTTTTTCTTTTGGCATTTAATTTAAAAATCATCATGATCTTTCTCTTTCCCCAAAATGATACTTTCTACCTTTTTTTTTTTTAATGACAACTACTACCATTAGGTAAAGGATTACTCTTTCATATATGCAGCAACTTCTTTCTTTTGCCTGTGCAATATTAGTTTAAGTCTAAAATGTTATTTAATACAGAAACGTCTACTGTATATTAATGTGCCTAACAAGATACTATGCGTATTTCCACAGACTGTAATGGAACACATCTCGCAGTGCACTTGTGCTTTAATATATTGCAGAACAAGGAATTAAGATAGCAGTAAGTGTTAATAAGTGTATCAGATTCCCTGTTTCAGCAATGGCCTAGTAATTTCTACACATCATAAGTATATAGTACAACATTTTGTAAGGAAAAAAAATCCATTTCAGAGGTCATTAAGTCTCAGTGCCTGCAACCCTTAGTTATACAAAGGGTCTGAACTCCAGAGGACTCTTCAGAAAGTGATGGCTGCAGAAGGAGGCCTTAGGGACTCAGTATTTCACATCACAGAGTTTTGCATTCTTTCCTAAGCTGGGTTGAAAGTGCTAGAAAATAGAAGCCTGCTCTTCCAGTGGCAGCCACCACCACTCTCCTGTGCTTCTCTAGCAAACATTTTCTCAGCCCTTTGGAGAAAACCAGTCCACTCTCGATGTCCCTCCGAGTAGTTGTCTCTGCAAACTGTGCCAACCCACAAGTCATTCAGCATAGATCCCTGCCCACTTGGGACTGGACTAAAAATGTACATTTGTTGTATTAATTCACTGAGTGACTGCTTACCAGAAGACTGATTTTCACACTCCTGCTGTTTGGCTAAAACTTCAATTAGTATCCTTATGAANACCCCACTCACTCTCACATCACTCCTGCTTTCATTTATCTACATGAACACAGGTGACCATAAGCTCAAAATGAGATCTTAACAAGGCTTATTAAAATAACACTGGAGCTTCCCTGTCTCTACTGCAAATAACATGCCTACTAAACCCAAAATCATCATTCACAGCTGAATCACATTCCCAGTTCACTATCAGCTTCCCAGAAGACAAAGAATCCATTTCCCTTTATTTTTATCCAGCACAGCTACTTGAGAAGCTCATCACTCATAACTTTGCTCTATTTCTTTGCATTTGTACTATCATTAATAACCTCATCCCATTCTCCTGCACCTCTGGAAGAGCTGGAAATCCTTCCAGGCTCAGCAGTGCCTTCATATCATCTGCAGAGTCCATAAATGCACATCTATTGCAAAGTCACTATTAAATACATCAAAATAGGATTGACCAACACATTAAACCGTAAAAAAAACCCATAGTAAATATCTGATCACACAAAAACTGGAAGCAGAAAAAATTTGCTAGAAAGACCCACAGCATCAAGAAAAATGGATGATGTGTACTACACGTTCCTGAACCTTAAGTATTTGGTGGATTCATCCATCAGAAAACAATTTTTCCTGCTTATTTTGAGAGAAAAGTAAAATCTACTTTATTTTAACTATTTCTATATATGAAAGTTAAGCGTGGGAATTTTATTTTTTTCTTTTGGCATTTAATTTAAAAATCATCATGATCTTTCTCTTTCCCCAAAATGATACTTTCTACCTTTTTTTTTTTTAATGACAACTACTACCATTAGGTAAAGGATTACTCTTTCATATATGCAGCAACTTCTTTCTTTTGCCTGTGCAATATTAGTTTAAGTCTAAAATGTTATTTAATACAGAAACGTCTACTGTATATTAATGTGCCTAACAAGATACTATGCGTATTTCCACAGACTGTAATGGAACACATCTCGCAGTGCACTTGTGCTTTAATATATTGCAGAACAAGGAATTAAGATAGCAGTAAGTGTTAATAAGTGTATCAGATTCCCTGTTTCAGCAATGGCCTAGTAATTTCTACACATCATAAGTATATAGTACAACATTTTGTAAGGAAAAAAAATCCATTTCAGAGGTCATTAAGTCTCAGTGCCTGCAACCCTTAGTTATACAAAGGGTCTGAACTCCAGAGGACTCTTCAGAAAGTGATGGCTGCAGAAGGAGGCCTTAGGGACTCAGTATTTCACATCACAGAGTTTTGCATTCTTTCCTAAGCTGGGTTGAAAGTGCTAGAAAATAGAAGCCTGCTCTTCCAGTGGCAGCCACCACCACTCTCCTGTGCTTCTCTAGCAAACATTTTCTCAGCCCTTTGGAGAAAACCAGTCCACTCTCGATGTCCCTCCGAGTAGTTGTCTCTGCAAACTGTGCCAACCCACAAGTCATTCAGCATAGATCCCTGCCCACTTGGGACTGGACTAAAAATGTACATTTGTTGTATTAATTCACTGAGTGACTGCTTACCAGAAGACTGATTTTCACACTCCTGCTGTTTGGCTAAAACTTCAATTAGTATCCTTATGAATAAATACTTTCTTACATTTCATTAAGTATTGACGATTATATTTAAAGCATGTATATGGAAAAGGGTGTTTTCACTTGAAAAAACCCTAAATTTCACAACACCATAATCTTAATTACACAGTAATTAGGATGCCAGTGCTGCAGCAGTAGAAAATAAATCTTAAGAAATAAAGTCTCTGCTTTAATACAGAAGACTAAGTATTAAAAAAAAAATCCAGAGATGCACAAGTACTTCAAGTTTTCTCAAAGATACCAACAATGTGTGTATGACAAGCAATCACTGAATCACCAAATTCTGCTCAATGTTATCCCACAAACTTCCTATGGGGACAGCTTGCTTTAAAACTTCCCAAAGATTTAACATTAGCTATTACCCTCTCCCTTCTTTTCCTTTGTAGCAAAGTTAGTGCTGTTCAGAGCCTTTCCACCCTTGTCTGAAAAGATCTCCTTGCTTTTCAGTTACAAATCTAGTTGTCATCAGGACATTATTCATCTTCTTAACTTTCTACACTGAAGTTATCAGAGTACTGTAAGAAATGTTCATCATTGATGCATTCAGAGCAATCTCAACCCACTTCAATCCCCTTTTTCAGAAGGTATATTGGTTTACTGCAAGGCATGCTTAAGGTTACTGTACTACATGTATTTATCCTGGCTTTCTACATCTGCATGTGAATTGTGTTTTTTATATTCAGTATTAAAACAAAATATTATCACTAATACTCACTTTTTAGTAAATTAAAAAACAGTACTTCAAAGACATTGCCAAATTTTCAAGTATTTTTTGCCCTGTGGTAAATTCTAAGAAAAACTTTTTCATTAATGTAAAAACTATTAACTCACTAGTTCCATACTTACAAGAAATACCTTGAGCAGGGAAAAAAAAGTATTCTAATGAAGAACATTAACCATTAAAATTAAGAGTTTGCAACAGGCTCTTACAGCTACACGTGCTGGAAAATGAAATTCTGGCCACAAAGTCACTTAGATTGGAAATTATCTTATGTATGCTCTTTATAATCTCTAAAATTGTTCTTGCATTCAGCCACATGAACTGAAACACAGATCTAATAAACTTTATTTTTTTTAGTCTGTATCTCATTTCAATTTTGTGAAACATCAAAAATAGTAGCTGTGGTAAGTTGCAGAAAACAACAAAGCCTACAGCCAATTAATTCCAAAGTTAGTCTTGTGAATGACAGCAAAGGCCTCCACTGGTAAGGAAACGAGCAGCCTGCTTCAGTAAGTTGAGTTTTAAAATTTAACTTAGAATTTTACATCCCAAGCAAATGCCCAACTTGCAAGCCACAGTATAAGCCTTTTGCTGCCACCTCGTCCTCCTCGTTACTGTCCTTCATTTTGTGTTTTAGGAGTAGAGGAGCTGTGGGGAGCACGTGGAGAAAGAGGACAGAAACCCACCCCAGCATGGCAAATGACCTGCCCCTAAACATTCCTTTCCAGTGCAAGTTTTATTGAAACTGGTATCATCCTTAGCCATGAAAAACAAAAAATTACAACAAATTGTACTCAACAAAAGGTCAAAAAAACCAATATTTCCATTTTCGGGCGTCTCTGTGATCCATGAAAATGAGAGTATCTTGAATACAGGAATTTTTATAGCTCTTTCAGAGATCTGCCAAGTTTTCAAGTCATCATCTCTGAACCTAAGCTTTAGTAAAATACCCTCTTGTAGCTTGGGTTTGCTTTCTCACTCTAGTAGCCTGTGTTCAAAACAGATTAAATACAAGTTCAGAATTATCAAAGAACATAATACTATGTGGCTAACAACTTATTTTCTTGTTAATAGTGGTTCAGGCCCCAGGATTCTTTTCTAGCAGGAAGAGAGCACAAAAGAGAAAGGGGAAAAAAAACAAGCCAAACTTGCCTTCTCTCCGATTTTCTGTTTGGGGTTTTTTGGGGGAACAAATGGAGCTAATTTGCTGATGTATTGTCCCCTCCTTTCATGGAATTCCACAACAATTTATCTCCAAGGAATAATAACGAAAATCACACTGAAACGTAACAGAACCACATGGCTAATGGAAGTTTGAATAGATTACCAAAGTAATTTAAGGGATGTTTATCAACTAAGTATATATTGGCTAAACAGTTTATTTCAACCATATCAATATTATAGAAAGCAGTGTGTCAATGACTACTTACAGGAATGATCTGAAAAGAACTCCTAAACAACTATTTTAAATACTTGTAAGAGTGGAGTCCATTGCAAAGCATAAGCTGAATATTCTAATACACGTGTAAGCACAATACACTTACCAATACACTACCACCTGACATAGAAAGAAGGTAATTTTAATATATACAAAGGCATCCAAAGAAACCGTGCTGTATAGGCAAATTACGTTACTGTCAGCTTGGCTTTAAGTGCATTTAATGAGAACAAGCTTGCTTGCATTAACACATCTAAAATGTTTATTGTCCACAATCAGCGACCTCATTTTGTAAGCTTTATTATGAATTAATTTATTTTTTAAAATACATATCATAAATTACTGCTAAAGTTCCTTTCACAAAATTCTGTTGATACACTGTTCTTACTGGCAACTGTAGTGGCTGCAAACAAGATAGCTGAAATATATTAATAGGTTTTCTCTCTTGATTTTGGTTAAGTCCTTTCATCTTGATTTTTACTTCCATGGGTAATACTCAGCTACCTCACAGGGATGCTAGAAGATTTTTACACATAATTACAGGACTTTATATTTGTTGTGCAGTAATGAGACACACTTATTTTCTTAACCCTCACTCCTGCAATCCTGTCCTCTCCATTTTCAAAATAATAAGCACTTCATGCTCAGCTTAGTTCACTTGCTGGCATGTGGTCACTTAATTCTTGCATCCTTCCCAGTTGACAGAACACCAGCATGTGTGTTCTGTTCATCCCTCGCTCAGCAATAAACAAGCCCTGAGAGAGCTTGCAAATTACACTCGAGTACCTTCTCCTTGGGTAGTTAAAGCAATGAAGCAGAAGAGGAATAACACGGCAAAAAAACATCAGGCAGAGAAGCATAACCAAATCAGAGGATTAAAAACACCAGACCTGACAAACTGGGTGTACAGGTAAGTAAAGCAAAGAGAGCAGCATGTTGGGATGATCCTTCACAGGTTTCCAGAATAGAGCCATGCTCCTGATATATCCCCATTTTCCCCCCTCTGACTTACCACTGTGTAGTTTTTTTGAGATCACACCATTAAGAGAGAAATTTTGTACTGAGATACCTACTTGGTCCTTTTTGAAGAGTTTTACCATACATGTAACTATGTAAGCATATAAACACCACAATAACTTTAATTTGTGGGGAAGGATCAGTTGTTTACATAACTAATGTTTACCAAGTAATTTAAAAGGTTCTCAAAGACTTATTTTGAAAATACAAAGAACAATTACCATAAATCAGCCCTATCTATTGCTACATGTCACAAGTGACCATTGTTTTCATCATATACTTACTAACTTGACTAGTGCTATCAGGATTTTAGACCCACAGCTGATAACTAAATCTCTGTTTATAGACAGGTTGGTGAAAGAATAATCCCAGATTTATTCTTTATGATTGATTTTATCTAAATTAAACAGTAGAGCAACCCAAGTAGATCTGCAATTAAGGGTTTCAATTTCAAAAGGCCTATCTCAAAAACTAAAGGAACTCTTTACTGAGATGAGAAAGAATGAAAAGTTGGAGGACATGAGCACAGGGGAAGTCTGGAACATGTTTAACCTACAATATGAGTATCTGCAGAATTTGTAACCAAAGGAAGTGACAAGAGGATTCATAAGAAGGTTTCCAGACCCAGCGAGATGAATTACCTAATAAAGAAGTAAAGGCAGAATAAGCAGGGAGCTTTCAAGGGTGAGGAAAAAAGCTCAGCAGAAGAAACTACAGTCTCACATCAAGAAACACCAGCATAAAGTGAAACGTGCCAGAAGCTAAGCCCAGTTAGAGAGGCCAAAGATACCACAACTAAACAGAAGCAGAACACAGATCAGGACTAATTTGGACTCATATCAAGAAGCTCTGGAATACTTGTCATGATGAACTACAGATTCAGCTGCTAGCACTGAAAAATAAAGTATTGCTCCAGGTTTGGTACCATCTCCCTGGGAGCCAAGAAAATGTACTGCCTACAAGAGAAAAGGAGGAAAACATAATTTGGCCAATTAAGCCAATTGCTACTCTAGCCTCAAGAGTCTGCTAAGCTTTAGGAAGAAAACAAGTAATACATGGATAAATATGATACAGATTCACTATAGTTAGAACAGACAACCCTGGTAGGTCTCGTATACACGTCACAAAGAAAGCACAGCCCTCGCATGCAGCACGTTGAATAACACATCGCCGTGATAACGTGATTTCAACAGAATATTATTAGGTGCTATTGTTTTTACTACAGTGTTCACAACACTAGTCTTGGGCTCAGCTCTGCTGCCCTGCATAAAACACCCTTGCTTTCCTCTGCGCTGTCCCTGGGGCTCCAGGTCAGCGGGCTACCTACCTCAGCAGGCTCCCTGCCCCAGGAGGGGCTGCCACCACCTGCGCTTGACCCTCCCCAGGGAAACAGCATTGGTTTGTGTGTGCCTGCACCTGAGCGAGAGGGTGGCAGGATGAAAAGCAAACAGCATCAGAGGGAACTGGTGGAGGAGTGAGGCAGGTATTGTGCCAGTACTGGGGGGCAACGTGAGGAACAATACATGGTGGAAGACCCTTGCTTCTTACCCCACCCACATCACCTTGTAACACTCATCCAAAAGATTAATACTTTGTGATACCATGATGTTTGTCTTTCAGTACTGCAAAAGATTCAGATAGTATCACATATTTCTACAGAACACTTTTAAGCAAAGTATTTCTAGCCAAGATAATGAAGTGTTAACATCTCTGGACAAAGAATAGGTCAAATTTCTTCTGAAATACAGCTACAAATGTTCAAGGAAGACACCTCCACATGAAGACAGGAGACTACTGAGAACTACTCTCAAAAAGATAAGGGGAAACTATAGCAGCTAACATTTATTGTCTAGTCCATTAAAACTGAATGGGCCCAACAGAAGCATACACAAGAATGTTAGCTATGAATCCAACTTTCCTTTAAAGTTAATCCCACACCACTCTGAACCCACAGAAACAGGCATGAAAAACAGATGCACAGTGCAACGTATGCACAGTAGCTTCAAGGACTGCAAGTAAAACCATGGTAAAACACAAAGCTAGACAGATTTGACAGTCTAATGCTTACAGTCTTTTGCTAGTTTGCCATGGAGTAAAATCCTGGCAAACTGATTTGGGGTAAAAGGTAAAGTGCACCACTGGAGCCAGCTGTGAAGCTGTGGGATCTCATATGAAGTTGGGGGATGGAATAACAGTTATGTGATTATGTCTTATTTCTTTCTTTTAAATACAGACCTCATAAATTTTGATTTTTATTCTTCAAAGGCTGTGGCTCCAGCTTTTCAGCTTTTTCACCACAGATTCTAAGGCCACTTCATTACACCCAATAAGGTATCCGCATTTCCCAGTACTCCAGCTCAGAACTCCCTTAGGTATTTAATCACAGCTGTATATACTCATTTTGTGCTACATTCTCTTCCTCAGACCAGCAGAATGCCAGCATTCAAGTGGTGGAAAGCCCCTTGCCTAATGTAACTAACTTGAGGATAAGTTAAGATTCCTAAAATAACTCCTCACTCTGAGACCTTTTTTTTTCCTTAAACAGAAATTAAATACACAAATGTGACCGCTAGTATTGTGAAAGAGGGTTACTGCCAGTAACTTGTTATTCAATACCAGAAGCTGAAATGGATTAATGAAAAATAAAACATAAAAGCAGATGTATTATGGGAATAAAAATACAAGCAGTGTACAATCACACCACAGTTTCCAAACTCGGGCTGAAAACACTGAAGAACGTTTTGTCAGGTGTAGTTAAATTTTTATTATTTTACATCCAACAATCGGTTTAGCACACCTACCAAGGACACCAGACGGCTCCAGCACAGCTCCCTGTCCTGCCACGGGGCAGCCTCTGGCAAAGCCTGTCCCTCAGCTTCTCCCCCTGCTTCTCCCTAAGCTTGTTCCCCCGGTCTGAGAGGGCAGGACTCTGGAGCAAAGCGCTCCATTGAAATGGAGAACAAATGTCTCCCATTTATCCCACTAATTATCTGACCGAGCTGGAAGTATCACAGAAGAGCTCTAAAAGTCCATGCAGCTGAACTCCCCTTTCCCAGAAATACACAGGCTGCGAGGAGTAGTTGCTCTGACAAGAACTGAGAAGAGCAGAGGGATGTATTTCACACTCGGGCACACAACCTCTGACCACGGTCGCGCTGCCTCTCCTTGTATTGCAATAAAAACATGCTCAAACAGCACCGCGGACTCCAAAAGGCAACATCCAGCCCGGTCTCTGAAAAGAGACTCTGTATCCTCACAGACCCAGCGGCCACACGTCGCGGCACCGCTGCTCGCCGGTGCCCGGTGTGTGCGGAGCGGGGCCGGCCCGGGCCGGGCAGCGGCTTCCCCCAGCACCGCTCACCCGGCCAGACGCGACGAGCCGCGCTGCCTGGAGGTGATTTTCGGCCCCGCTACCCCCGGTCCCCACGAGCAGAAGCCCCGGCGGCGCTCGGGGTCCCCTCAGCGCCTGACGGGACGTTGCCGCCGCCGGCCCCGCCGCCTTCCCGGGCCTAACGGGCAGCGCCGGCCAGCCCCGCGCCGGCCCCTTGACAAACGGCGGGAGCGAAGCAGGCGGGACCGCGGTCCCGCTCGGAGCAGCGGTTTCCCGGCGCCGCACAGACACAGACCCGCTTGGGGAGCGGGTGCCTCGCCCCGCGCCGGCCCGGGCAGCCCTTCCAGAGCCGGGCACGCCCGGGCTCCGCTCCGAACTTCAGGAGCCAGAGGATCAAGACGAGCGGGAACCCCGGAGCGGCTCTCCCCGCTCTGCCGCGCCGACCCTGCCCAGCAGCAGCCCCCGACCGGCCCCGAGTCCCCCTCTCGCCCCCTCGCCAAGTCTGCCCGCCCGCGGGTGCGCGGCGGTACCTGGTGCGGGCGAAGCACAGCCCGGCTGTGCTGAAGGATGCCCGGCGGGCGGAGACGGCTGGCCCCACTGACAGCGCTTTCTCCTCCTTCTCCTCCTCCTCTGGCTGCCGCCCGCCGCGCTCCGGGGCCGCTCCCCCTCGACTCGGCGCCCGGGAGGTGCCGGGCAGCGCTACACGGTCCCGCTGCCCGGCGGAAAGTTTGTGCGGCGCAGCCCAGGGGCGGCGGCAGGGAGCGGGGAGGCGCCTCGGCGGGGCCGCGCTGGGCAGCTCCGCTCCGAGCCCGGCCGGCCTGCCTGGGGCCGCGGCTACTTCCTCTTCCTCCGAGCAGAGCCGCGGAGTCGAGCCCCGCGCCCCGCCGGAGCCTCGCCGAGGCAGCGACAGGGCAACGGCGCTCCCCGCCCGCTCCACCGGCGCAGCCCGAAGGCACCGCCCGCCGGCCAGGGCTGGAAGTTCCTCCCGCACCGCCCCCAGCCCCGGCGCTCCCCCTGCTGGAGCCCCACTCCCTTCCCCTCCGCCCAGGCCGGAGAGGACCCTGCCTCGGTGCTTGCAGTCCCACACTGCCGAGCCAGACCTGGGCTCACCGCGGTGGCACTGGCCTGTCTTATACGCAGAGCATGAACATCTTCCAGTGTGCCTGTTCTCTCATCCTCCCTTCTCCAGGTCAAACAAGTTCAGCTCCCTCAGCCTCTTTGGTGGCCCTCCACAGAGCTTGTCCCAGCTTGTCAACAACTTTATTGTCACAGGATTTGGGGGGCAGTGGGGGGAGGAATGACACACCTGGTGGACACAGCATGTGGTCTCGAAGAGCCTTCATGAGTGCCAAATAGAAGAGGATAAT
Source organism: Brachypteracias leptosomus (assembly GCA_013401335.1). Lineage (NCBI taxonomy): Eukaryota > Metazoa > Chordata > Aves > Coraciiformes > Brachypteraciidae > Brachypteracias > Brachypteracias leptosomus. Next base: position 136,368 of record VYZX01020403.1, read on the forward strand.
CACTTTTTCCAAGCTACTGGCAAGCTGTTGTTAGCATCTTTGGCTATGGTCAGCTAACTGCCTACTAACATGCCCATCAGAGCTGCTACCCAGACAGGCAGTCCCCAGTCTTGATCTGTGCAAGGTGCACTCCCTTCCCAGAGGCAGAATGTTTGTTCTTGTTAAATTTCAAAAAGTTCATGCTGGCCTGTTCTTAAGCCTGCCCATGTCCTTCTGGGCAGAAGCCCAGCCGTGAAGCTTGTCAACGGCACCCCCAATATGCCGTCATGTGCAAACATGGCAACAGTGCATCCTGTCATCAACTTCAGGTCCTTCACTTGCCTTCCAGACAAAGTGCAACCCATTGAACTGCAACTGAGCCCAACCACACAATGAGCTTCTTACGCATCTAGCTGCCCACCCACCCAGACTACAGAATCGCATACAAAAATAACACAGAAGCTAGTGCCAAGCACCTTACTAAAGTTGCCATGGCATCCACTACCATCCCCATGCCTACAAGTGCAGCCATTTTGTCATAGAAGGCAAACAGTTGGTGAGGCATGATGGCACCTTTCTAGACTTATGAAATACACAAAAGCAAGGTTGTTCCAAAGGAACTCAATGATTTTCCCAGGGAATGATTTCCTCATGGTTCTCCAAATTGTCCTTTGGGTACATTTGTCTTGCTTTGGTTGTTGTGGGCCCTCCTCACCCTACTCTAAAAAGTACATAGAGCAGCTACTCTCAAGGGATCAGCCAGCATTTCCCAGTATTCTCAGACACAGCCCAGCTGGTCTCAGATTCATACAGGTCAAGTTCTCAGAGAATCCCTCTCTTGATACTCATCCATTGCTGGTAGTTCTATGCTTGCTTGAACCTTGCCTCCAAGTACACAGGTCAGGAAAGTTGAGGCAAAGGCAGCTCTCAGTGCAGCAGCCTTACCTGTGCTCACATTCAACAAAATGCCTCCTTCCTTGTTCAGCCTCTTACTGCTAACATCTTTTTGAGAGCAAGAGAGATTCCACAAGCCCTTGTGCATATCCACACCATCCCAACATGCCTTGGCAACATTTATATAAACTCCTTTACCATAACCTGTTCTTGCTTCCACCATAATAGTTTTGCAAAGAAGTTCAGTCAGGTGTTCCCCATTTAGCCTAGCTGGTGTCCCAGTTCATCTTGTTTTCCTATTTGGATGTGCCACTCTTGCATAGGGAAAAGGTTCCTCTTGGAAACCTGCCAGCTTTCTATGCTCCCTTCACCTTTCAGAGCTGCCTCCCATGGCATCTCATTTACCAGCTCCCCCAAAAAAACAATGTTTGTTCTCCTGCCTTCCTGCCTCTTGCCCTCCTCACTCCCTTCAGCATCTTGAGCTCCACTGTACGATTGTGACTACAGCCAGCATTGCTATTGTCACATTCCTCAACGTTGTTAGTGGACGTCCATTTGTGCAACACCCCTTGTTGGCCCACTCACTATGTCTACCAAGAAAGCTTCCTGAAATCTGCTGGACTGCTTGCATCCAATCACGTTATCCTTCAAGCTGTCAGGGAGATTGCCAAGGTTTCAGAATTGTTCTGTTCTAACTCAAACCAGAAGAGAGATTAACTCCTTTTCGAGAATCAGGACCTGTGACCCATAGATGTTGTTGAGCTCCAAATTTAATCAGCTTTCATCATGAGTAGCTGGTCTGTAATCCACTATGTCATCCTCAGTAGCCTCTCCTTTGATTCTTAGCATCTCAACCAGCCTGTTATCCAGGTGCTCCATACGTTCTACCTGCTCTTTTTAGAGAAGGGGCAACCCTCCACCCCTAATCTGCCCTGTCTCTCCAGAAAAACATATATCCATCCCAAATGTGGTTGTGGACTGAGTCTGGAACTTTACTTGCCACTTTCATTGTACTTCCCCTTATTAGCCCAGAAACCTGTTCAGCAATTCCTAAAACACCCTTGATTAACACTGAAACTGCTTGAAACCCTTGTGTCCAAGCAGGTACAACTACATTTGCTACACTTTGTCCACTTACTGATCTCTCTCCCTACTGCGTAGGTGTACAAACCAAATTAAATTATGTGAAAATATGTAAGCAAACACTACATTAGCACCTCAGTTCCTTACTAACTGCAGAGTATTTCTCTGGTACTGTGATGGATGAAATCTATTTGAAAGTACTTCCTCTGCTTTTCCCTCAAGCGCCATCAGGGAACAAGAAAACTTCCCCAGAATGGCCTCTGTCCACATTCATGTCCTCTTAAGGCTCAACTATCAGCATTAGCTGGTTAGTCAGCAGCCAAAAACACATCAAAACACTGCAAGTGGAGACATGCAGTTACTTCTTTATCAGTGCTGATCTACGAAGCAAAGACTAGCAATGCATTTTTGTGGGCAAACTTTACCCATCTCCTTTTTCTATTTCCTTCTGTGTGTTTTGGTTTTTCCTCTCCCTTTCTTTTAATTATTTACACAGTTCTTCCTCTTTCCTTGTCCTTCATCATTTTTTTCCCCACTCATTAGTTTATCTGGCTTTCCGACTGTGTGAGAAAGCAGCATGCAGTCACATCAGGGTGCCATGTAATTGAGCTGTTTTTCTGATACTACTGTTAAAGCATATGGGGAAAGATTGCTAAGTGTGTAGGAAGAAGTGAAAGTTCAGCTTTCCCTGTTTTATAAACACATCAGGTCATAGATGACTCCAGAAGGAGCATCCTGGGCACCAGACCTTGCCGACAACATAGGATTTGCAGATCTACACCCCCAGGGACGAACTGAAAGGATGTCTGGCAACATTAATTACTTGCTGGTGCAAAGTCTTCTTGGATACAGAAAGGGACATCAACACTAAGAAAACAACATTCTTGAATGACCACAGATTGCTCTGAAGTAGTAGTCCTGTACAGATAAAAAGTGTTTCAAATTAATGTTTACAGGAGGTCACAGCACAGGCCCAGACACTACAAACCATCTTTCCATTACCCATGTCACAGCCAGTAACTATCAGACGTGTCTGCAAATGCTGAGCTATCAGATATGAGGTATTCTGATGCACCAACTTCAACCTGAAATTCCTCTACTGCAGTGTTAAATACACAAACAATTAAGATATTTCCGCATTTTTAAATAAGAGTTCAAATTTTGAATTCAAATTTTGTTCCATAGGATTTTTGACATGAAAGTGTTTGACTACAAAAAAATATTCTAGAAGCAGCAGATTAAGCACCAGGATAGGAAACCTCTACTATCACCTACCAACAATCAGGAGTGGATTGAGAGCAGCCCTGAGGAGGAAGACTTGGGGGTGCTGGTTGATGAAAAGCTCAACATGAGCCAGCAATGAGCAAGTGCAGCCCAGAAAGCCAACTGTATCCTGGGCTGCATCAGAAGCTGCATGGCCAGTAGGTCAAAAGAGGTGATTCTGCCCCTCTACTCCACTCTTGTGAGACCCCACCTGGAGCACTGCATCCAGCTCTGGAGCCCCCAGCACAAGAGGGATATGGACCTGTTAGAGAGGGTCCAGAGGAGGCCTACAAAGATGATTAGAGGGCTGGAACACCTCTCCTACAAAGACAGGCTGAGAGAATTGGGCTTGTTCAGCCTGCAGAAGAGAAAGCTCAGGGGAGACCTTATTGCAGCCTTCCAGTATCTGAAGGGGGCCTACAAGAAGGCTGGGGAGGGACTTTTCACAAGGGCCTGAAGTGATAGGACGAGGGGTAATGGGTTCAAGCTGGAAGAGGGTAGATTTAGATTTAGATTAGAAATTAGAAGGAAATTCTTTATCCTGAGGGTGGTGAGTCACTGGAACAGGCTGCCCAGGGAGGTTGTGGATGCTCCATCCCTGGAGGTGTTCAAGACCTGGTTGGATGAGGTCCTGGGTGGCCTGGTCTAGTGGGAGGTGTCCCTGCCATGACAGGGGAGTTGGAACTAGATGATCTTGAAAGGTCCCTTTCAACCCTAACCATTCTATGATTCTATGATTCTACTTAGGTGTATCTACATTGAAATTCAAGAAAACGAAGATGGCCCAAATGCCTGGTATCAAGGCACGTAAGCTGAAGCACAGCACACAATCTGAACTGATGCTGTCCCTCTAAGCTATTCTTTCTAGACTACCACTGTGAGAATTTCAGAATTCCACCCCAGCCTGCTAGTTCTCATGTATTTTTTTTAAATATGCACTGTTGCCATGTTTTGAGATTATTTGCCTCTTTCAGAATCATTTGGTACAGATTTGAGAAGATATGATCTAGAATTTACTCTGACTATAGGAGGTATTTCATGTGGTACTCTTCAAGAGGCAACATTCTTCCCATGAGAAATCTATGAACTTGAAAAAACCTAACAAGCCTCCTAGACTTTTCAGCATTTATATATATATATATATATAATCTCTGTGTATGCACACACACCCACTCAGAACAATAAAATACTGCAAAACACAAGAGACCTGGTAATTAAATAGTAAAATACTGCTCTAACAACCATTTAACTATAAACAACTGAAGGACCTCACTGCTTTAATCAACAACAAGATGTTGCCCCTAGACACTCCATTAGGGAATATTAGTTTGCCTTAGGAGTTAAGAAGTGCTTTGATACATTATATTTCTGTTTCTGACCGGTGTAATCTCTCTTGTAAATCCGCACACTTAGCATCACAGGGCTCTATATCCTCCTGTATCAGAAGCTGGAGTGATCACGTTTTCCATTTGCACTTTGCAGCTGGGTAAGGCAAATTCAGTGTAGGTGTAAATTGCTACTGGCGAGGCACAGAAGAATTCTGCTTTGTCAAATATCTGTATTTATGTTGACATAGGCGAAGAAGATTACACATGGTGAAAAGCAGCAAGAAATCACATGGATAGCATTTCTCTCTCATGCAAGGTGTTTCTAGTTATGCCACTAGATAAGCCCTTGCTCGGTTATGCCAAGCGTTATTTGAATAACTAATTGGAAAGATCCACATAAGTGCAAGCCATTTATTTTTCTGCATGAAACTCTGTAATGACATTTACTGTTATTTTCACTATAAAGTTAGACCCCAGCATTCAAGTTAACCACATGCCACTTTTGTAGTTTTCACAATAGTAAGAAAAATATTTAAAGCTAATTTAGAACAAAAACGTGTTTCCTTTGTCAAAAAGCAGCAGACACCTGCAACATCACATTGAACAGGATTCAGCAAAACTTGTGATTAACTTAAACAGATACAAAAATATCAGCAAAGAACACTAGTTTTGTTATTTACCTACTGCTCTGCAAAGGCATGTTTAGTATCTGCTGAGATTTTTAACATGATAAAACATAAAAGCCTGAATGAGCAAAACTAGACGCCATTTGAGGTAAACAAGTCATTTAACCTATTTTCCTCCTTTACTATTACCGTTAGTTTCAGATCAGTTTACAATCCTAATTACTCTTCAAGGATCAGACTTTTTTCTTATTTGTTGACAAACCACCTTTTTGATACCTAGTTTGTATTTTGGGTACTGTAGTAGAAAGGACCTCTGTCCTGTCAATGCCAAATATACCATTCCTCCTGTGTGCACTTCCATTCCGCCCTCAGTTGGTACAAACTGGTACGACTGCAAGGGAAACCATTCCTTCAGGTCTGCACAAGTCCTTAGTGCCAAGCAATCTGTCACCATGGCAGCTCCAAGAAAGGACCTGTAGCTGTGTCTGACCCATGTCTGGTTCTGTATTTCCATGGCTCTCACACTCTCAAGATCTCAAATGGCTTGTAGTTTTCAACAGGTTTGAATCATCAACGGGCTACAGCACTCAAGATGCAGAGATGATGATAAGCTTGAATGGAAATTAAAAATTTTAATTTTTGATGAATTGCTTTCTTATTGCAAAGAATTTCATCAGGTGTTACTCAGAACTAAATTGTAGCTTCTCAGAAATACCAGAGAAACTGCCTCCAAATCATAGAAGAAACTAAGACAGAACAGAAAGCTATAGAGAAGTCAGGTCTATACTGCTGCTAGTGAGAGAATCAGACCAGTCCCCTATTGCTGGTGGTGGCGTAGCCCTTTCTGCCCCAGCAGCAGCACAAAATCTGACCTCTGCTCAGAAGCAGCAGCTACTTTTACCTTTCCAAGGTTCCAGAATAGGAAAGCAGCCTACGCACATTTATGCACTCAGACTGGGTCACAATTTTAGCCCAATTAGGTATTAAAAATAGCCCATATTTTATTTCCAAAGAAGAGTAACTTAAACAAGAGTCCTACCACTACAGCATTTTAATGGCACTGGACATTTTTTAAATCATATTTTCATATTACTTAAGTGCTTCTATTGCTTATCTGTAGGCAACTACTAGGAAGCTGTAGAAGTTAGGTGTCATTAAGGATCAGTTTTCTGTCTTGGAAGCTATTTCTGAAAGCTGATATCTACAGTCTTGAAACTTAAAATACATTTACAGTCATAGATTTCTGAAGACTACATATAGTTATGTGCACATAATATGTGCACATAATTTTGACTTGATCAGTATCTGATAGGATATGCCTTTGTAGGAGTAAGAGAAAAGCTGTGGCTACATTTGAGAATTTATTTAATACATCCTTTTTTTTTTTTTTCTTGAATGCTTCAGTACACATCTGACAAAAAAACAGATTTCACATTCTCATCTCTTTAATAATTTCAGTTAAATCTAAGCTTGCAGAAGAAGCTTCAGAAACAAGAAAGATACACCCTAAAATGTCTGCATACAAAAGACTGTTGGCCAGAGAGCAAGATTTATCGCTGTATCAAGGTAGCAGTAAAGCAGCTCCTGCTCTAGGTGACCAGAACAGTGGCCAAATTGTCCTTGTCAGAAGGGCCAATCCAGCCAAGCACTGCAGAAACTATGACCTGTTTCAGATTACATTACACAAATTGTTTCTATTGCATTTCTCTGAGGTAAAAAATTGAGTTTTGTTAATTTCTTCAAAAACCTGCAAGTGAAAACCCTATATAAAAGGTCAGCTAGTAATAAGCCAGTTCAGAAGGCTAAGACTTAATATTAACAAGAAACACAACATTAAAGAAGAAGCTGGAATATATGGTTTTTTCCTTTCTTTGGATATTCAGAACAAACACTACTCAGTACTATGAGTAAGGAGTCAGATATGTACTCATACATCTTTCTGTAGTTTAATAGAGCACTATAACCCATCAATGCATTTTTCAATTTCTCCATTGCATTAAGCTAATTCACATACAGGAAAGTAATTCTCAGAGCTTTTGATGTTTTAGATTTCCACCTACCAGATACCCAAGGCCCAATTGTACTAATGAGGTCAGCTGAGATTCCCATTTGAGTAAGTTTCACTAATATGAGAAAGGACTAGACAAGTAGGCACATTAAATAATGCAAAAGATTCATGAAAGTTTTAGTAAGTGTCAAACAGGATATTACCTTTATAGTAGATGGATAGGTAAGATACACCCCATAAAAAACTATCCCATAAATTTGCAGCAGCCCAGCTGTTCCAATGGCACAAACAGTGACCAGACCAGGCAAAAACCTAGAATGGGTCACTATCTTAAGGTTTTGAGCACTTGATTCCAGCTCTATTGGTAATAACTTATGGAAAGAGTTTGCTTCATTTCCATCTGAATAAACACTACATAGATTCAAGTCCCAGGAAATCCAGTACTTAACGCAATGATGTGAAAATTGGTACATTTAGTAAGTATAGTTTCCCAGCCTACAGAAAAAAAAAAAAAAATCTGGGTAGTGGAGGGGGAGAAAAAACAGCAGCTTGGCATAGGAACTTACAACAGAAGTTAATCCCGTTCATTAAGTTAAAACCACTATCACAATATAAGACCTTTTAGTCAAGAACACTTTTCCCAATTCAAGTCACTTTACTAGTTAACAGGAAAAAGTATTAAGACCCTTGAAAAAAATATATCCCGTGGCAGCTGTGATCCTTTATACGGCCCTCAGGCCTCAACCTGAGCTCCAGGAAAGGAGGATGACATTAACTTCTAAGCAATTTCACATTTGTTTGGTATCAGGGACTTTTCTGCAACTGAAGACACTTCAGGCATCTTACTCACAAACAGGTCAGACTTGTAGTAGTTGGAATGGATGCACAGGACCAAGATCCAACTCTAGTTCCCAGGAAACAGTATTACAAGAAAATTAAAACCACCACGACAAGACACTGTGGTATGTAAAGTCTGGTTTACTAGACACTAGAATTAGTATCTCAGAAATACTGTTGATATATCTGAGCAGGCTTTGATGAAGTCACAGACTTAGGGAAGAGGTTGTACAGCTGCACAGACACCGAATACATTCAGTTCAAGGTACATAATGTCACACTGAGTCATAATATCTAGGGTAAAGTGCCCTGAGTCTATGTGGTCTGTGAATACAACCTAATATGCAGCACCCTTGGAAGTACGTGCACAGCTAATAGCAACCAGGATGAAAGGCTGAAGAGCCTTACCATACATAAGGAAATCACTGCTGAATATGGCAAACTAAACTTGTGCATACACAGTAGATGCATCTCCAAGCTAGTCTGAAAACAAAATCACTGAATTGGCACAACACTTACAGCATAAGAAAGTACGTTGTAATGAATTAATCCTTTTCCCAAACTTAGGATCTCACACAAGTTTTACATGAACTGTGTATTCTGAGTGCATTAATAGGTTTTATACACCAGAAGTATCACCTTGGCCTGAACCACTCCACCTCTAAGTTTTCTTTAAACTACTCAAAAATAAAAGTCTTCAATCAGTGCTTTACCCTCCACAGTAAAATGTGCAAGACCCCTTGGATATCTTTGTTGCATACCTGCATCAGGTATAGCTAATGAGATAGAGCTTGTCAAGAGAGAACACGAACAAGGATCATGATCCAACCAACTCCTAAGAAGCAGTATGAAGAATGAGTATCAAAACCCACTTTCTATTCTAGATCCAACTAGAAATAACAGTTCAAGTCAGGACTAGCTTTCTCCAAAGAGACTCAGTGAGCAGCAGAAAAGCCTGAGTGGAGGAGCTATGCATTAGTTTCAGGTTTTTATAAAATCATAGTGATCTAGGCAGTTCCATTATGAAAGTGATTTCAGCATGCAGAGCCCTATAATCTGTGACACCAGAGACAGAAAGCCAACGGGATTGAAGAGAAGCTTCTTGAACCCATGACAAATTAACAAAGTGGCTCTCATTAGAACAGGTAAAAGTGGACTCTAGACTCATTAGCATTTCCATACAGATATAGTGAAACATAAGCTTGTGTGATGTTATCTGTACACTTACACTAATAGATTTTAGTTGACTAACTTACTGTAACAGCAAAAGCTGGTATTTTCTGCACTGTTTTAGTTTTCTGAGATGGTAAGGTACAAAACTTGCTCCAAGTCTTTACTAATCTTACTCTGCTATGCAACACACTTGGAGAACAGTATTTGAAAAATAAAACCATGAAGTTTCATCCTCAACCTTACAGTTAAGTATGTATATTTAGAGTATATCCTTGTTGTCATTGATAACAAACAGAGTAAGAAAACACTGGTGGCATCTGTGACTAGTCACAGCAACTCCATTTTCCCCACTAGCTCCATTCTGCTTTCTCTTTATCACTGGGTGTGAAATGCAGCACACAAGATGAAAGAGCAGGTAATACGACTCTTAAATATCACAAAAATCAAGTTTTCAAACAGGTCACAGAGACTGAAGTTTTAATTTTCATGTTATTTAATTTAGAACACAATAAAATGAACTTTGCTCTTGAATAAGGCAAGACCAAGACCACGTCTGCTTCCCACAGTGCCTTGCAAGGGGCACTTAATGGACATTTCAGGCAATCCTCTTAACTGCACCTATCCTTAAATCAAGACAGAATTCTGCTTCCAATTAGGTTTGAGATTTCTGCTTTCCAACCTGATAAGCATTCTTCCCCAGATAATTAACAGTACTAGAATACAATTCTGTTTCATCCTTAGCATGTACGCATGTGAAAGAACAGATGCAGAAACATGCATTTCACCATTTCTGAAGCTGCACGTTCCAAGCCAAGCAGGCTGGTTTGAGGTAATATATCACCTGCTGCCAAAACACAGACCCCTGCCACTTGGATTAAGAGACCACTCTAGTAGCTGTAACAGGACCTGCTGCCAAGAACTCAAAGCTTCAGGACACAGTCAGTCACCATTAGCTATGTGTGTCCTCTACATTTGTTACAAGAATCTTACTCGGACAATAACATATGTGCTAGAACTTCCCTGATTTAGCTTGTCTGGACACAAACTGCGGCCTCAGGAGCTGCTTCTAATTCTGCATACAGGATATTTTTGGCAGCACATATACAGCACTTGAAACCACCATATTACCATATTCCAACAAATACTGAGTAATTCTGGAGAGCTCTAGGTATAAATTATTATCTACTACTGTCTTGGTTTTAGGCAGTTCTATCACAGGGTTGGGGTTTTTTTTTATCCAGAATTTGAATTATTTTCAGAACAGTAAGTATGGCAGAAAATATGTTAAAGAATCCTAATGGTCTGTGAAAGTAGTTTGCTTCATGGTCTCATTTTTGAATTTTTTTTGAAGTAACAGCTTTGTGGCAAGTTAATGGTTTGTTATTTAGGCTGAAGCATTTCTATGTTCGTAAAGGTAAGGATGAAAATATATTGGATTCATACAGCAAACAGAATACCTTTTATTTATAACTGCATTCTATGACACTGGGGCAAAATACTCTAGTACAGCCTGTCTTAAATATATGGTTCAATACAAATCAAAAGAAAGGATCAAAGACAAGCTCAGAGATCCTGAGGCACAAGCTGCTAGAGGCCAAGCATGTTCTTGAGGATCCATTTTCTTGCCTTTTTACATCTCCATTTACAGACAGGTTCCCAATAATGACCTACAACACTGAACGAGACAACCCTTGGTCTGGACAAGTATAGCAGTTCTGAAACTAAGATTGTTTAAGGGTCACCACCAAACGTAGGAACTCAATAATACTTTTTCTCTTTTTCAGTGATGCTTATATAATAAGCTTGTATAATAAATATATAAATGAATCTTTTTTTTTTTGTGGTCTGTTCACTGTTGGCTTCATAATACCCTATTCATAAAGTGTCATTCATATTGAAAAATGTCACCCAAGAAAGCAAATGTTTCAGGGAGCTCATAATTTCCTGGGGGAAGCAAACACAGCAACTGAAAATTATCCACATTTTCTGCTAGATAACCCCCTCCTCTCTTCCAACCAACCTAGAGGGATCTGGTCCTAGGAAACACTGAAAACAACAGGTAACACTAAGCATTGGTAGCAAAGGTAAAGCACATAGCTGTGTTCCCATCCATTGCCAATTACTGTGTTCCATTTACAAGAACAGAGAGATCCAGAATGAGTCTCCAGTTTAAAGATGTGGTCCACGTTCTTACTCATTTCAATGCTACCTCTGTAAAAAAGGGAACAGATAAGGTGGCTAAATGAGTACATTCAGAATTGTCTTGGTTTGAGTTTCAACAGAATTAATTCTGATCAGAGGTTTTTTCAGCTCAGTCTCTTGTAACTGCACTTCCTGAAGTTAACAGCATATTTTCACAGACAGTATCTGCTTCTAACAGCGACAATTCAATGTTTACCATTTCTACCAAGGAATGGCATGTGAGGAAATGCTCTTGCTTATACTTGCTCCTGTGCAAACCAAGGTCACTGCTAAATCTTGTGTACCACATTGGGGTGCAGAAGGAGGAGCAGCCAGGACAAGTGAACCTAAACTGACGAGGTACGCCCTCTCATATACGTCATATCCAAAATAAAGCTGAGGGATCAGAAGGGTCAAGCTCTTCTTCAATGGCCAGCATCCATGGAAGACTCCGTCTATTCTGCCTTTGATCCCGATCCATGTATTCCTGAATTCAGTTCCAGAATCCAGCATCCATCTGGCTGTTCAGTTCCCATCTGTCATTGAGTCCAGCCTGGGACTTCCCCAATGCCTGCTCCACAGCATCAGTGGTGACAGTGATGTAACTGCCATGAGGGGACTGGGTTTGATACTGGTTTTGAATATATTTCATTGGTATTATTTTCATTAAAGCTGTTTTATTTTCTAATCCACAAGTCTCTCTCCCTTATTTCCTTTCTCTTCCCCTTGGGGGAGGGAGAGGGGTTAACAGAGAGCATCTGCTGGAGATCTAGTGGACCATCCAGACACTAAGCCTTGACAAGAATATACTGAGATTTAAGTGTCACTACAGGCTTTTCCTTTTACTATTTTGTATTTATCAAATTATTGAGATTGTAGAAAGAACTACATTTACCTGAAAGCAGAAAGGAGGACCAAAGCCTTTTCTGACTTATACCCCTTTGAAATACTGTGACATTCATTTAAGATTTACAGGCGCTGTACAAATGAAGAGAGGAACTGAAAAGAGTTATGAATAAGCTGACGGGAATTTTTAGCTACAAAATACATCAGTGGTTTAGACCTCTGTGTCTTGCTTCCCTAGAGTGCCCAGCTCTGTCCTGACAATATGCTCAGAACCAGCATCAAGCCTGGGAACAAATCCTTTCTGCCGAACCCACCACGTGTTGTAACATAACCTCTAGTAATCTACAAAGCGTTTTCATTGCAAGTATTTTTTAACACAGAAATTAATTTGCCTATAATAAGAACAGCTACATTCTGCAATGGACAGCTTTTATTGTAAGAAGGGCAGGCTGTAGTGTTACACCAAGAGAAATGTTTTTAAAATTACACTCTTTGCAAGGGTTTTGTTAGCTTTATGCCCCACCTGCTGGCTAATGACTAAATTACATTGTGACAGTTATCAAAGGAGTCACATGCCTATTACTCAGTCACCAGTAGGTAGCTATATAGGTAGCTATATGCTGTCATGGCAACCGCTACAATTCTACGTACAAGATGGACAGCACAGCTAGGTCCACCACAACGTGAAGATTAGCATACAGAAGAAATAGAACCTAGATGGGTAGAAAATTAGTCCAAGCTTTTTAATATTCATCTAGATTGACCATACTGAAGCATAATGGGAATAAGAAATACTACAAAAACAGTGAACCCCTTGTGTATCTTTAGTTCGCAAGAATTTCTACACCTGGAGCTGTGTGCCCAGCTCACTCACTATACTGGGCTATATTATATTCAGGTATAGTTTCTCAAAAATGAATCAGAGTCAAGGAGAAGAGACAGAAGTCAATGTTTATAATGTAAAAACTATTTCAGTGTCATTTATTGAGAATACCATTTGAAAGAACAATTTCAAAGCTCAGCTTGTTTTAAAGAATGAGTACAGTCTACCGCTCACTTAGGAATCAAATCTCACTTGGTTGAAGGAGCTCTGCTTGCAGGGAGTTCTGGCCTGAGTTGTGCTTTTCCAGATTAAGCAGGTGCTAAAACAAGGGGCCTTTCAAATGCAGATCTGCCTGTCCATCATTCCCATCTCCCTAAGCTCAGGGAAACTGAGTCAGTAAGCTATTCTGAGACATGAAATGTTTCTGCTGTGCTGAATTCACCCAGGAACCCGGAAAACATTCTTTCCCTAGATACATGAGGATTTGCTAAGGTGTCAGGTCCAGGATTATTTCAATCCACCAACTCCCCAGCTCAAGATTTTTGAATTTCTTTCAGATACTCCCACAGGGAATCAACTGCCTAAAAGACTGTTATTAAAAGCTGAACAAATAAAATCAAGTTACATGTAGCAAGAGCAGTAAAAATAAAATCAATATTCAAGCTTCCTTCATGCCAGTGGACGTTTAGTACTGTGTCAGTGTTACAAAGCAAGCTTTGGTGTGAATAGTCACACAGCACAGTAGCTCCTCAACTTCTGACAGCCTACCATTCTTCAGTGCTGTGCACCTTACGAAGGCCCCAGAAACCACAACAAAACAAAGCTAATTAGCCCAGACTTCACAATTTATTAATGGGCCACACAGCACTAAAATACCCATTCTGAAATTGCACCACTATTGATCCTTTTTACCTTACTTTGAAAAATCTGGTTTTAAAATCAGTTAACAGAATTGCATTTTTAGTTCATGAAACCACCACAGACCACCCCAGAAAACATGTAATTTCTTAAGTTAGAGAGTAACCACTGCAACAGTGGGATAAGTACAACTGATGAGTTAAGTTTTAGGAAAGCTATTGTAATGTTCAAAGATGAAGATTACACATGCTTATTTCCTTATCAAAAGTAGATGAAGTCCAGCATTTACAGGAAGTGTCCTATCAATGATGATCTGCTGTCGCAAGATTTTTACTTAGACAAGATTAATTAGGTTGCTTAACTATGTATAAAGATCTCTGAGTGAAAGCAAAATCAGGAGGACTAAGTGAGAAACCCCAATTAGCATTCCCAACATCTAGTGCTCTATCGGTAACTCATCTGCACAAGTGAAACACCTAACAGAAAGGAAAAGACCCAGTCCTTTTTCCTTTCCTTTTTTTACTCTAGTATCATGAGCAAACCAATTCTGTGTATTTGCCCAAAATAAAGGTAACTAACAGTCTTACGGGACAGTAAAGGAGACCTTACAATGTAAGGCATTGTCTGTATGCTGTATGTATGCACCTTGAGCAATGACGCTTGCAGCCTAACTGCTGTTTGGCATCTCCTACCTACAGTGTGATCAGTTTATGTAGCGCTGAATGTGAGAGCCCTCTGATGGCTGCAGGGAAAACATCATCTGCAGCAGTCTTCAAAGCAATCCTGCTCAGCGCCCTGGGGTCTTGCCCCATCAATCCCGACAAGTCTGAAGAGGATTTTCTCCCAGTAATATACTACCTTCAGAGATTTCCACCCTAGTAGGTGTGTAATAGAAAGGAAGATACTTGAAGGGTATATCACAAAGCTTTGCAGGAAGAAAATTAGAAGGGCCAAAGCCCAACTAGAACTTAATCTGGCTACTGCCATAAAAGATTAAAAAATGCTTCTATATATACACATTAACAGCAAAAGGAAGACTAAGGAGAATCTCCATCCTCTACTGGATACAAGAGGAAATATAGTGACCAAAGATGAGGAAAAGGCCAAGGTACTGAGTGCTGATTTTGCCTCAGCCTTTAATGGCAAGACCAGTTGTCCTCTAAGTGCCCAGCCCTCTGAGCTGGAAAGACAGGATCAAGAAGCAGAAAGATGCCCCCATAATCCAAGAGGAAATGGTCAGTGACCTACGACACCACTTAAGACATGCACATCCATGGGACCGGATGGAATCCACTCAAGGGTACTGAGGGAGCTGACAGAAGTGCTCACCAAGCCACTTTCAATCATTTATCAGCAGTCCTGGCTAACCAGAGATTCCAGTAGAGTTTAGTATGACACCCATCTACACAAAGGGCTGCAAGAAAGATCCAGGAAGGTACAGGCCTGTGAGTCTGACCTCGATGCCAGGAAGGCACATACAGGACAAGCAGGTTATCAGCCCCAGTCTGCATGAGTTTATGAGAGCCAGGTTCTGTTCAACTAACCTGATCTCCTTCTATGACAAGGTGCCCTGCTTAATGGATGAGGGAAAGGCTAGGGGTCTTGTTTATCTGGACCTTAGTAAAACTTTTGACACCGTTACCCACAGCATTCTCCTGGAGATATTGGTTGCTTATCACTTGGATGGGCATATGCTTTGCTGGATACAAAACTGGCTGGGTCCAATGGAGTTAAATCCAGTTGGTGGCTGGTCACAAGTGGTGTTCCCCAGGGCTCAGTATTGGGCCCTGTTGT
>VYZX01020413.1:0-31637 GCA_013401335.1 Brachypteracias leptosomus
AATGAGCAGCGGGGGTCCCGGTGATGGCCCCTCTGGAGCCCGTGTCCCTGGTGGGAGTTCCCAGTTAATTAGAAAACTGCACACAATTCAGAAACAGAAACGAGTTTTGCCAATTGTTTGTATTTCCCGTGCCTGCCCCTCCCTAGCGCCGGAACCAGAGCCAGCTGTTGAGCAGCCAAAAGGCCACGGTGATGGAGTACATGATCATCTCCCTGCGGGCACGCTCCTTGTTCTCCTCTTCCAGAAGCTGCAGACGGCGGTTGAGTTTGATTATCTAAAAATAAACAAAGGCTTTTAACACTTCATGAAGAGTTACCACTTTCTAGAAGCTTCTAGACAGCCAAGTCGAGTTGAGTCAGGATCTCGGGCTTTAAACACTTGAAGACATGACTTTCAACCCCCAGCTGCTGGGATGCCCCAGTGCAGCCGACGCTCTGGACTCCCGGGGCCAGCCTGGTAGGGCACAGAGGGATCCCCCCACCACCATCCAGGACCTTTCCCAGCACCCACCTACCTGTCGCCTCAAGGACGCAGCATCGACAACGGTGACGTCATCGGGCGTGCCCTCCAGCGCCGCCTCCAGGCTGGAGAGGCCGAACCTGCCGGAGAAGGGATGGCTCAGCCGGCGGCCCCGGCAGCACCACGTTCACCACCGCTCTGGTGCTTGCGTTTCTCGGTGGTGACCAAGAGAAGAACTACAGAAGATGCCTGCGGCTGGGCAGAGCTGCCCGCGCCAGCAGGACCCGTCCTGGGCAGCATCGAAGTGGGCAAGGGCTCAGCTGAGCCTGGGCTGTTGCTCTCCACTTCTCAGTATTGCATGTGGAGGACTCTCCAGGCAGATAAATTTCTGGCTGCCACCCGGGATCTCAAAAGATCATTTCCAGTTATTTAACTGATTCATGAAGCCTGAAAATGGTCTGAGCTCAAATGCCAAAGTTGCAGGTGACCTGTCCACAGATGAGCAATAACCAGAGGGAGGCTTGGGGGGAACTGGGCGCCCTGTACTTGGGACCTACTCAAATCTCCCCAGGGACACCTCCCGAGACAATATCCTCAGTGCTGCAAAGCTCACACTGCTGACTCAGAACTTACTGTAAAATAAACCTAGGCTAATTATAAAACAATTTGAACGTTTCTCCTGTTAAAAAGAGGCCTGAAGCTTTGCGGACACAACAAAATCAAGTTTTCCTTGCTACTGCGGGTCCTCTGAAAGCCGAGGAGATTCCTGAGGAGGGTCTTTTTGCAGCCATTCAAAAAATGTAGCAGATGGCAAAACCCCAACAACTGGAGCAGCTCCAGTCCCTCCCCGTGTCCTGGGAAAAGCTGAGGCTCATCATCTCAGTGAGATCTCAAGACTTCAACTCCTTCCCAGGGCACATCCATTCAATGTAACTCACAGTGTTCACTGCTGCTCTACAACTTCCAAACCACTCCAGGTATTAAATCAAGGGGGTCACCAGCACAAAACCCCTTGAGATAATCTCTTGGATTGCTACAAAACCTGAATTTCTGAGTTAGAGAAGAATCATCTGCTTGAAGTCAGGTTCTACTTCAGCACAACTGTAACTGATGAAAACACAGAAGTGCAGCAGCAAATGGGAACAGCAGCTGGGGCAGGGACTATTTTTTCTCCTTCATCCTGACATTATGTGTCATTCTTATACCCAGCTCCACTGCAACAATTCAATCTGCCAAGATACTGGTTGTGAAAATGCACCAGCTACAGCTACCAGCCACAGGCACGTTCCTGGGCACGCTGGGAAAACAGGGGGTGCAAGGCCATGTGTTCTAGCAATAAACAATTTGCCACTCAACAGAGAACACTCTGAGACTGCTGCTAATGCAATCCAGGAGCTTCCCCTCACACACCATTTTCATCCAGAATCCTGCAGCACATTGTGTCTGTCAGACAAGTGAAGGGCTTTGCAGGGGACTTGGGTGGGCAAGGAGTAAAGGAAACACCTCAAGGGTTGAGGGAGGATAGAAATGAGCACTGTGCTTTAAAATAACACCAATAGAGACAGGGAAACAGAAGCCTGAATTTGAGAGTGTCAGTGATCACGGCTAAGAAAAGAAGACTCTTTACCTGGTGCTGTCATGGTGAGGGTTGGAGGAAGCAGTAGCAGCCGAGCCCCCACGTAACACTGGCCTGTGGCAGCGTTTGTATGCAGAGAGCACGGGACAGAAACAGGGAACGAGAGAGAGAGAGAGCAGGTGAAACACAGAACAAAGGAACAGCCAAACACTGCCACTGTGTGGTGCTTCCGTGCAACACAACATCTACCGCTTGGTTGGGAAGTGCACGGTCTTATTTCTCTACTCAAGTTTAATCAACACTGAATGTTTATGCAGCCAAGACATGTAGGCAGGTTTTAGATGACACAGCTTCACTGAGGGAAGACAAACTGCTGGAGTGGACTCTTGGGTAGAAGTTATGAGCCTTATGAAATACCCATGGGGAACTTCAGGCTTAAAAAAAAATTCCCCTAAACCCCAAAACTCCACCCAACAACAACACGGAAAAAACATTCAAACAGTATCTACACATATTTATAAAAGCCTCTCCTTCCTCTGGGGAGAAGTTTTGCAACTCTTGTAGAACTACTCAAGTAACTCTCACTGCCCCTCCCAAGGAGAGCTGCAGCTGGAGGCAGGAACAGAACCAGAGCCCACTGGGACCCTGCAAACCAGGACCCTTCCCGCAGGACAGGTCTCCACCCCCACTCCCAGCACAGCCAGGCTGTAAAGCAGCTGCACGACATCTCTGCCTTGCCTTTGTAGTTCACATCTTATTTTTAACAGGTGGCCCCCAAAGGATGACCAGAGTATTCCCCTGCCTCTGCCACACTTTGGACTTGCTCGGTTTTATATATCAACAAGAAAATTCCTTATCTAGATCATCATTATATGGCCTCATAACTGGTATCTCCTTGCCCTAAATCAGCAGCACTCTGGTAAATACAGAATGCACAGTGTAACACAGCCAAGCTACTAAATACACATCTGCCTTTGACAAACTGAGTGAGGGTACATTAAAACTCTGAGTTTTCTGGCTACTTGTGTCAATTCCATCCCAAGCATTAACTCATGCCCCGAGGCCAGGAACAGCCAACACTTCACTATTTCCCTGCACACACAGCGGCTGCCTGAGGCACGGATGGAAGGCACGTGGTGCCACATCATCAACTGGGAGGAAAACCACAAGGTGTGGACAACCCAAGATGCTGGGTCAGCTTCCTCATGCCTGTGGCCACACCTGGGGCCAGCCCATCCTCTTTGGTCAGCAGAGGAAGCAGCTGTGGTCACCTCTGCTGTGCTTTTAAAACACCTCTGGATGGCCTAGAAGGGCCCTAGGAATGGGCACTAGGACTCTAGAGATGCTTTGGGTGTGAGCAGGGTAAGCAGCTCAGCTTCTGAACTCCAGACACACATCCCATTTCATTTCTACCATGAAGAACACCATTCACTTCTCAATGTAAGAAGTGATCTCAAAACACCCCAGGATGTGACTGTGTGGGTGAAGCCTGGCATTGAAGGACAGTGCCTGTTTAGAAAGGGCCATCCTGAGGCAAGCAAACAGCAGCACGTTTCCATGCCTCTCTCCTACATAAAAATATACTGACCCAAGAGACAAGAACAGAGTTCAGTTAAAATACACATTTCAACAACTCTCTTCGGATATGAAATTGCCTTTTTCCTGCAGTTGACACATCACCAAAATATCCTTAAATGCATGTTTTTTATTTGGTTTTGGTTTTTGTTGGGTTGGGGTTTTTTTGTGTTGCCTAGAGCATAACAGATCAGCCTTTCAGAGCCCTCAGGTGTAGGCCCTACAGTCACCTGACAGAAACTGAAATGGAAAAAAGGTTAGATCTGTAAAGCCAAACAGACCTATGGTCCTTGTCCAGGCTGAAGGAAATGCAGGAGTAAAGAGACAGTGCACACAGGGATCATTAAACTGTTGCCCATTGCAAGAACCTCTTGTGCGAGCAGGGCTGGCTAAATGAGGCATAATTCATTAGCTGCAGCAATAAAACCAGCACCTACCATTAGTGGGTTTTGTAGATTGGGAAATATTTTTGAAAAAAAAAAGGCAAGCCATGAAACAAGTTGAAAATATTTCTAGTGAGTAACACACAGTCAGATCTTGTTCATTTTCAAAGATCTCTTCTAGTATTAAGCATAAAATGCTAAAATAGGTAAGGTTTTGAGATAGAAAGCACGTTACACAGAGCAAAAGAACAGAGTGCAGCTTTGGAGCAATTTAAAATGAACAATATTTTGCAACCATGCAAGTGGATCATCCAAATTTCACATTCCCACGCCAGCTGTGCAGTAATGGGGGTCTCCAAAGGCCCAACTCAAGGAACACGCTTCCTCCTCACGGAAAAGGTCATTGTTTTGGCACCTGTTTCCTCAGAGGTGAGCAGAAACAGGTTTCCCATTTCTTCTAGGAGGGTTAGTAGGAACACCTCAAAAATGAACCCAAATTGGGATGAGTAAGGCAGCTTTTGAAGTGTTCAGAACCCCGGACACTCTCTGACAACTGAATAAGTTGACAGCATGTGTATGTGGATGTGCATGTGTGTGTTTTCTAGAACCCAGGAAACATGGGGAAGCCCACGCCTGGTGGCAGCCAGGAATAAACCCTGGTAACCCCCCTGCAGACTGGGGAGGGCTGGAATCCAGCTGCATTTTAACAGGGACTCCTGGCACAGTGTCCATAACCACCATTATTCACACAACGTGAAATTCCTCTTTATCTGGGAGCTTTTATTTTGTAAAATAAAAACTTGTATCACATCTCATTTTTAATACTGACAAGGCAAAGAAGGTATTGGTGTCCAACTGGTGATGAGCATCCAAATTCTAACAGCCACAGGATTCACTCAAGGTTAAGCACCCAAACTCGCAGAATTTCAAGGGGAACTATGCAGCTCATTTCTTTTTGATTTTTTTGTTTGTTTTTAAGTCCCAGTTGAAGAACACAAAGGCCAGCAGGAGCTCCCATTAACATAAATGCCTGTATTAACATCCAGGAATGTTAATACAGGCATTTATGTCCTGCTAGGTCAGCAAACATGGTGAGCTACAGGAGGTGTCAGCTGGGGAGGGGGCTGCAAATGCCCCGACATTCACAATAAGATTGGCTTGAGAGTCATGTTATCAAAACAACCAGAAAGCAAATGACCTGACCACACTAGAAAATATGAAGAGTGCTGCTGGGATACCAGCAACCAGAGGCAGATGACAAATTTCCTAGCACAGGCCACAAGAGGAACGAGCAGTTCCTCGCAATGTTCTTGCCAATCATCTCCTCTACTGTCCTCCCTGGCAAGGCCTAGGCCCTGCACTGGAGGGTCACCAATGGTGTGGGTCTGTACCTGAGCCTCTGGGCTCTGAACCTCCAACCCTCACTGGAACGGGGATTGCTTCTGGGGAATTCACCTTGCCATTGTAAGTCCTTAGCAATGCTTCCATAGCGCTGAACATGCCCTCAGCCTCCAGCAACATGGTCACCACCACCACGGATCAGCCAGGGACAGCTATTCCCCGTTCACACTGGAACAGCCTCAAGTCTTGATGCATTGCCAGAAGCAGTGTCTACAGTGCCTTGCACCATGTTTCACCCTGCTTCTGCACATTTGATGCTTTATGACACTATCAACCCAATCTTATTGGTTTGCACTGTTGCTCACCAACAGAAAAGCAGGAGACGAGGGTAATAAATTTGCAGGTCAAGGATTAAATGCAGAAGACCCGGACAGCCTGGGAACAGTGAGATCCCTTGCAGACACAGACTAACACTTCCCATTTTGGTTTTCATTTGCAAGGAAACCAAAACAATGCTGTATTTGACTGAAACAGAAGCATTTTGAAATGTGAATTTTGGACAATTAAATTGCTTATGAGTAGTGAAAGCAAAGGAAAGCAAAAGCAAATAATTCCATCCCGTTATTTTGTAAACGGAAACCAAGCTCCACTAAAAAGGAGAAAAGAAAAAAGAAAAGCAGCAGAAGGTGGCAGAATCAGTGACAACCAATCACCTGCGGTTCTCATCCAGCACATCCAAGACCTGCTGGTAAGCCCTACGAGTGGAGGACTGGATAAAGGACAGAATGCCACGGGCAGAGTAAAGACTAGTCCCATCTTCAGGTAACAGACTGGGAGGACAGACCCGAGCCTGCTGCAGTGATGGTGTCACACTGTTTGTACAAGCACAGGAAATGGAGAGAGAGATACTGCAGTCAGATTTTAAATTAAAAATGCTTTTCAGTTAGTCCCCATTCCAAAAGGCTTGCTGCTTTTGGTTTACCCTCTCCCACCACTCTAAGGCACCACTCCCAAAGGCACCCTGGTCCCAGAAGCACAGGGACCAGGAGCTACATTTATAGATGCTCTTCAGAAGCAAACAGGAGTCACAGAGCAAGGACACGGTTTTGGCCTGTTATACAAGCAGTTTTAGAAAGTCCTTGCCCAGCTAAATCTGTACCTGTTGAAGTCAGTGCTCAACCCCTGCTGACGTCAGTGACCAAAGTGTTTTCACAACCATTGGCATTTTGAGAAACCCTGCACATAATCCCTTTTCAAAGCACGAGCCTTCAAGAAGATGTGACTAAAGATCAAGGTACTATTTTGATTTGCACGTGAACAAAGTTTAAAGGCAACTACAAGAAATTCCAAAAAAAGCACAGAATTCATATCCCAGTGACAACAAATTACATGATCTGATTTTTTGACTAAGATGCAAAAATATTTTGAATACACAGGATTAAAATTCAAACATGATCTTTTGGATCATACAAACCTCACCTCTCAGACAGAAGTTAGTTTTGACAAACTGCCTTTGATTTGCTCCTGTTTCTTTACATTCGACCTGACTTTATCCACGTAAGAGCACAGTAACATTCTACCATATGCAGTTTTTAGCTTGGCAGTTATCTCTCCTAAACCTTCTCAAAGCATTTGTGGTGTACGCAGGGTTTAATTTCAATATTTCTTTGACTTACAGTTCTGGAGGTATCAAACGAGAGGTGAACAGAATTAACTAATGAAGGTTACTCTAAACCCAAGCACACAGGCAGCCCGTATCCTCATTAAAGACATGCACACCATCACCTCTTCCCCCACAAATTGCATGAAGAGCAGAATTTCTCAAACTGCAATGGAACTCTCTAGAGAGATGTGTTTTTCTAAAGGAAAGGCTGGAGCAGAGAAAAATTTAAGTGCTGTCCCTTTTCCTTGCACACTGGTGGTCTGTTGACTTCTGATGCAAAAATGGAATCCTCACATTCAACATTGGCTGGCAATGGCCAACAAAAACCTTTGCTCCTCCAGCTGTTCAAAACCAGCCAAAGAACAAAGAATCAAACAAGCTGAAGCTATTTTGAAATTTAATTTTTCTTTACAAATTGGTTCTTAGTTGAAGCTGTCCATTTCCTTCCCCATCAGGTGTTTTTCCCCTGTGTCCTTCACACAGGGAAACAATTTGGCCAAGTTTGAGAAACCCTGAAGCAAAATTAGAAACCACATGTTCTGTGTAGCAAAGGCTGTTCCACATTTTATCTCCTAAGCTACAGAAACTTAGTCAGAAAATTAGTATTGCAGAGAGCTACAAAATTAAACACGATTGATTTTCATACACCAGGTAACATTTAGGCTTACGTGCAATCCTCAGCCGAAAGGGGTGCCTGGAACCGTGGCAACTTATGTCTTGGGGCAGTATCTGATCTGTGCCACCTTGAATAATAATTGTAATCTCTTGTAAGCATCCTTGGAAACAGAGGGGTTGTAATTCAGAGCTGTGCAGAGAGGCAGTTAGTCTCAGGGGTTCTAAGAGCATTTGAGATTTAGTGTCTTTAGTGAAGCCCAACTCCCCAGGAATTCTCACACCTGTCTCTGCCTGCAGCTGGATGACCAGAAGAGAAAGACAACAGGGAAGAAACTGTACTGCAGAGAACCTGTGAGAGGGAGCCCAGGCAACTCCTCTGCTTCCATCTGAATCTATTCCAGAATGTTTAACTTCATCACTGTAGACCCAAGCTCTGGAATTTTGCACAGTGTATCTTAGCATTTTATCTATTGTCCTAGGTAAAAACTTGAGTGTTAGAGTCCTGTTTGGAAAACAAAGCTTTTGAAAGGCAGTGCTCCATATGCCTTTTCAACTGAATCCTCATCACACCATCCGAGCAGACTACCTTGTCTATCTGGGAGTTTAATCAAGGAGGTAAGAGAAACAGGCATTAAAAAAACAAAGTATTTTTTGGATAGGAATTAAATATTTCAAATAAAACCTGGACTTTCTTTCTTATTCAACAATGCGAACCAGACTCACAAGCAGAGGAATAAAGAGCTGATCTTTGTCACGTTAGAGCACTTGGGAAGACAGGAGATAACTGAAGTTCTATTGAAGTGTGTCATCTGCATGCCAGCAAGAGGGGAATGCTGCAGGGAAGAACCAACAGTAGCTCCTTTTGCATGGGCAGCAGAGAGCACAGGAGCAGCAGGCTCCAGATCAGCCAGCTGACATTATTCATACAAACAAAAGAGAAGAGATCCTGAATCAATAGTTTGTAAAATGTTCCTAAAAGATGGTCATGGACGTGTCAAATTCCTGGCTTTTGTAACTGAAACCGAGTCGTGCGCTACCAGTTACACGTGTGTTGATCAGATCCTGACTAAATTTCCAGGATTCCAGGTGTGTATTGGATTGCCAAGGCTCTGAAGGATCCACTGCTGGTGGATTAATAAACTGTGACAGCAAATAATACACCATTCAAACCCAGCAGTGCTATATATAGCTACTGAGCAGCAGTAATGCACACTGGTGAGTGTTACAGATTTGGGATTTTCAGAGTCAAGAAGCTCAAACATTTGTGAGAAATCTGAGAGCAACTGGATAGAATCAGCCAGAGCTTTTTCACCAGCAGCTTCTATCACTTGAAGACCATCTCTTTCAGCATGCTCCACGTGCAAACTGTCAGATAAGCAAGTGAGGGCTGTTCCTGCAGAGGAATTTTAGTGTGTCTGGTCCAAGAGGACAGAGCTGGATGACTGACAGCCCAGGGAACTGGGGCACTTTGTAGGCTGATAGAACATCTGTAGACTGAGATAATCAGAAGGAGCTTCAGGATGTGAATCTAGTTTTGCCAGCTCAGTGAATATATGATTCAGCAGACCAGGGTACCTAGACATGTGCAATCTATAAGCTTGCAGGAACACAAAGTATGATTAAATAAGAGGAAGATCTGCAACAGCTATTTCCACGAAGATCTGGAGGAAGAGGAGAATTGTAACATGTCTAGAACATGCATCAGTGCATTTCACCATCTTTGGACAAACTCACTACGTGGTAGAGAGATCCATAGATCACATGGTCCCTCCTAGTGCCTCTGCTGTAAACAGAAGGAATCAGACATTTCTAGGACGTAATTCATTTGGATCTATTTTAGAATAAAAATAGGTAGACCCTAAGTAGGTCATGCACTTATTTCCCTCTGGTTGCTGAAAACTAAACTTATGGTGATTGAGCAGCAGTGTTAGACACTGTCCCTGCACTGGGACAGGTGAATCCCATCTTTCAGATCCTTCCAAGAAGGGGAAAGGTTCTTTATGGCAGTTGTATTAGGAATCTTTTATATAGGAGTTAGGTGTGACATTGCAAAAACAGTTATGGCCAGGGGAAAGATGCTGTCACTCAGAATAAACCCTGATTAATCAGACCATCATATCTAATAAAAATATACAGACCTGTACGTCTTCAGAAAGCACCATGAGAATTGCTACCTCAGATGGTGGCAATATATGAAGTTTCCAATTCTAAATACTACTTGCCATTTTGGTCTTAAAAGATTAAGGGTACATTGACACCAAAGAAAACTGACTTATTCTAGTCTTTGAGGAAATACACATATTCTTTCTTCTATGAATGAAAACCATTACAATATCAACAGTGAGAGAAACGGGAACATTTTGATGCACAAAGAACTCAACCTCCTGAAAATTCAGGAGGGGGAAATATTATAGCAGCTCAGAAACTGAAAAAATCCTCCTGAAGTAACAATTCATGATAACTGGTGAAACCAACTGTGAGCCCACAAATGGTCCCACCTGTCCTCTGCAAGAAAACACTTCACAAACCTATCACCTCACTGGGCAAAAGGCAGGGAAATTAAGAAAAATGCTGGCCTTGAACTATTTAAACTTACATCCTTGCCACAAGATACCAAGTATTAGTTGGAAAAGGCAAATTAAGAGCAGAGGAGCAGGCAGGGAGTGCAGCTGTACTCACAGGGAGTCGCTGGGGGCCAGCTGCCCGTGGTGCCGCGCGGTGGTTTCGCTCAGGGAGCGCTCCCGCTTCAGCCGTCCCACCGAGCGGGCCTGCGAGGGCAGAAACAGGGGATGAGAGACAGGGAATTCCAGACATTTAATGGTTTGCACCAGGGTTCTGTAAGTCAGATCTGCCCTCAATGTACTGGCACGCTCCTGTGGGGGAGAACCACTGAGGACAGGATCTGATGCTGGTACAGGTAAAACCAAGGTCTGAACTTACTGTAATCCTGTTGCTATCTGTCCATGAGATCTGATGCCAAAAATGTGAACAAGCAGGATTTTGAAGATGTAAGAAAGCAATATTATGCTTAACACCATATCCTATCACCAGAGATAAATGTATTTCTACTGTATTTTATAAGTCTATGCAGCTTCATAATTGGTTTTCAGTTTCTAAAACATCAATTCCCTAATCCCCCGATGCCAATGTTACACCATTCTTCGAAGTTTTTTCAGAGTCTTGTTAAAATTCACTAATTCTATGTGGTGTGATATCACCTGGCCATGACCTCCAAAGGTTAACTACACACATTAAAAGAATCTTAGTTTGATTTCTGATAACCTGCAGAATTAAAAATATTTTGTGGCTCTCTCTTCAATCAAAAGGATTTTTCTGTTAAAAGTGTTTTGAGTAGTTCTAATTATGACTTTATTTTTGTGTAAGCTTTCTGAGCATGGCAACAGCCCGTGCCATCTGCCAGCTACATATGGAACATCAAAGTCACAATTAGAACTACTAGAGTGTTAATTAAAATATTTTTATGTTTTCCCAATTGATGTTAGCATCAAGTAGATCCACACCAGAGGAGAGAAATCACTGGTCATTTCACTTTCTGCAGTGGAATGCTATTCAAGGAAGAACAAAGCAAAAGAGAGTACTAGCCTCTTCAGTCTGAGGTGTCTGCTGTGGAGGTTTTTCTAGGTCCAAAAAATCTAGTGGTCGATCACTAAGAGAAATAACACGGGGAGGAGTTTTCAATGCCAGTGGCTTGAATGAAGTAGACTGAAGAAGGTCAAGGTCTGGTGGTCTGGTCAATGGAATGTCTTCACTATTACCTGCAAGAACATCAGTCATCAATGGAAAACAACCTGTGCTGAGCTCCAGGGCTACACTACAGCTCTAACAGACATCACAGCAGTTACTTCTCCCCACTACGCCAAATAATTAAGTACACCTTTCTTTAACAGGGCTTGTATGTTAAAAACTATGGCTAACGCTTTCATAAAGACCTCATAAATTGACATTTATTTGAGCAATTTCTCAGAGAACAATGATCCTGAGTAATCCTGAGCAACATCAACTGTTATTGCAAGTGAGGGCACTTTCAATCTCAGGATGTAGTCACATGAAAGGTGTATTTGAGTAGAAGTACAGTGCCTGGGGAAGAGGTCACTCCCTCAGAGCATGAACACACGCATGTCACACATCCTGCAACTGTGAGGCCTTCTGCATCTCCAGGTCTGCCACTGAAAAGCCCACGGCCATAAATACTGAAGAGATATTGACAGAGTCCACCCAGGAGCAGGCAGATCCTTAACGTAATTAGCATTCTAATTACAATCAAACACACTTTGCACACCTAATATATAGTACATCCCCCAACCTTGTTCCAGTTACTTTATAGTTAATGATGAAAAACCAGGTGTAAATCAATAAACAATATTTTTTTTCTCCACAAATGGTTTAGTAAGATGAAAAGTCAGCAATTAAGCTTTCTGTTCATAATTAACTGGTTAACTCTCTCCACTACAAGCTATACCAAAACTTAAGACATCTTAAGTTGAGACATGAGACATCTTAAGAGTTCCTGAGTCAAAGTTGACAAGCAATAACTGTTGGAAAACCAAAAAGCGTTTCACAGGTTTTTTTTACAAATACATCAATATATATTTTTGTCCATCTAGAAACTTTTGGAGCCAACTGAACCTTTTCACCTGCTTTTCCTTTGTTGAGATGCAGACGTACCTGCCACTACAATCCTCTCCGGGACCTGCATGGTCACACTGGTGTTTGGGAATCCTTCCTGGCCAGCCTTCTCCAGGTCAGCGTTCTGAGGAGCCACCTTGAGCTTCTCAGGCACCCTCATGCGCTGGCTGATGCCCTGGGTGTACTCCATCTCATACTGCAGGCGGCTCATCTCCGCCAGCTCCGCTGCCGGGGCGGGGAACGCGGCCCCGCTCATCCTGCCTGGAGAGTGCCAGGGGCTCAACAGCCACCCAGGGGACCAGCAGAAAGCACCTCCAGGAAGCTCCCAGTTCTGGTTACTGGACAAGCGGTAGGTGATCCCTACCGAACAGGCTCATTTAGGGAAGCAGATTATATGACAAAGTTCACAGGAGGTGTGGGTGCAGGGAGCTGAGAGTTGAGGGCAACCACAGAAGAACAAAGTGATGCTGTAGGCAACGCTCAAAACTGCAGGGAGGGTCCTCAAATTGACCTGTGACAGAAAATACGTAGAAATTCTGCATGTTGTGTACAATTCCAGTGCTGGTTCACAGAAAAAGAAACCCAAACCAGAAAGAATTGGTAGGAAATCTATTCAGGATTGGTAAGAAATTGGAAATACTGCTCTCTATTCACACAGATTCCATGTGTGAGAAAATGGACAGCAAGGTCATGGCTGCGGACTCCACTGGGGGAGACATCCTGGAGTTGGAAAGCAGCTGCCAGGGGAAATTGAACTACAAGAAATACTCATCTGTGAGAAACCTTTCATCCAGACAACAGCTGGGGGGGCTGGTCAACAGCTCAGACTGAGGTAACAGCTGTTTTCAAGGTTAGGATTGAGAGAAAGACATAGTTCTATAGATATATGCACATAGACAATATGTACATGTCCTTTTCCTGGCAAATCCTCCAACGGGAAGCAGAGCTTACTCCAGCCAGAAATGTTAGTGGTACTGCTTGAAGCAGTTCCCTAAATGAAGTCATCCACCTCGGCAAAAGGCAAGTTTTGCTGCTCTAATTGCAACTACATTCTTCTACTATTTTTGGCAGCAAGGCCATTGCTGCGTGCGGCCTTCAGAAGCTGAGCACGCAGAACTGGGCCAGCAGAAGCCTCCGTGCAGACCAACCATGAGCAGGTGAGATGGACCCCAAGCCACTCCTCCAACCATCACACAGCAGCAAGACTTTCCAGATTCATCAATAAAACCTCCAACTAACAGCAACCTTCAGACCATAGAAAGAAGCACACAGAAGGATCTACACATTTAGGGTAGTCAAGATGTGCTCCACTTGGCAATCCACCCTGGGATCCTCAGGGTTATTGTCAGGACTTCCTATCACCACAGATCAAGTGAAGGAATCTCGTCCATCCCAAAGTCACACTGCGGCATGGCAGGAGAACTGTGGGTCAGGAAAAGGCAAGTAGGTCACTGTTCTGTGTAAACTTAAAAAAAAAAATAGTTGCAAAGGAAAAATCTGAAGCAATGCAGATTTAATCCATCTGCATCAATTCTTATGGTTTGTATGCATCAAGTGAGAGGAAGTGGAACAACCCATTCAATCAGAAATAAATGCTTTATAGGAGGTTAAGAGGTGCTTAAGCAGCTCGGCCACTTCAAAATTCTTAAGATCTCACTTTGAGGTTTTTTCTGTTCCCACCCTCTGGTTTTGCAAGCTAGATTTGTCCCTCTGGCAAGACGTTGGCTAGATCAGCCAGGGACATGAGCAAAGTCCACAGTCTCCTGACATTTCCAAGTTCCAAAAAGTGCTTTTCATTTCAAAACACAGTCAGTAAAGCGTTTCCCAATCAACAGGAGTCAAAATCACAATGTTAATAAAGAGACCGAATTTTAAAAAGAACATAAAGTTCCCAGAACATCTACCAAGAGCTGCCTGACGGGGGGGGTTTCACTGCTTGTTGACTCTCTCCTTTTGAAACACCTGCACAGCTCATTTTTTGCAATCAAGTCTCACAAGACTGCAGCAGCGTTTGCATCCCAAAGCTTTGCTTCTGTGCACAGATCCCAATGACAGTGCTGCCTTCCAGCCCCCAGGAAAAACACACACAAAAAAGAGCAGCACTAGAACAGTCACTTCATAAAGTATTTATAAACCAAAGGGCGCTGTGCGGGTTTAGCTGCACTTGCCAAGGGCCCATAGATACAGGACCTCAATGTCTTACTACTCTTGCCTACTTCTCATCTCCTTTGTGTCACTTACAATTGTATTTGCTGTCAGAGTGATTTCAATTTTTATCCCTTTTTACAAGGGAACAGCAGAACAACAAAGATACTCCAGAAACAAACAAAAAAATATTTAAGTGGATCTTGTTAACAAAACCCCCAACCATTTAAAGAGAACAGAAATCAAAGTTATGGTTTCTGTAATGGTTTCTCTTGCTACACAAAGCATTTTACAGAAGACATTAATAATAAATCAGGGAGAAGGGGGATTTAAAAATTGATAAATAGCTATAAAGAGGCATGAAAATAGAAAAGAAGTCTAAGAATGATGAAAATGATAAAAAACCAATCACAAACACAGGGTAAATAAAGGACAGAGCAGCTGAAGAACAAATGACCATGGGTGGCACTTAATAACTGAGAGAAAGGCAGGAGGAGATGCAGAGAGAGGTAAGGGAAGAGAGAGCGAGAGGAGCTACAAAGGTGAGTTACACGTGCTCAGAGAGACCCAGGGGAACCTCCTTCACCCCTTCCTGAACCAGGACATCCACAAAAGAGACAGGGAGGAGGTGACACACCCCAATCTGAGGGATGGCTCTATCAGCACTCCCACAATAACTGGGCTTTGACCATACCTGGGAACGCCACACACAGCGTGGGTGGCCCAGTTAACCCGAGATGTGTGGAGACAGGTACTGGTACAACACAGCTCTGCCAGCACTGAGACCATGGCAGGTCTCACAGTCTACACCGAGCAAACCATAACTTCTCCGGCCACGCTGGTGTTCCTGCTGTGGCCACTTCACAGCTCGGCTGTTCACCTGCCTGTCAGCTACAAAGTGCCCCTTCAGCCAGTGTCTAGAGACCCTTCCACAGGTAAAAGGGAAGGAGGACCTAAAACATAAGGGCATGTATTATAGGACCCAGAGCACCCTATTATGGGACCTGAAGCTCTGAGAACATATCCCTGAGGCACTCGGGATCAGAGGCTACGAAATAACAAGGCAGGAGCCACGCGTAGGCTGAATGCCAAAACCTGCTCTGCAGGGCACGGTTACACGTGTGGAACTGTTAAAATACATTATTCCCTCTCCTTAGCACGATGCCGACAAAAAAAATTACCTATTGTACAGGAACGAGGCTATGGGATCACACAATACCAAAGGCTGCATTCTTTCAGTTTGTTTTAGTCCAGCCGAAGGTTTTAACACCAAAACCAGAAAAAACACTGGAAACTTTAAAAGGAAAAGAACCATTGTAGTCTTACAACCATTTCCCTGAAACCCCCCAACACGCACGGCGTGGTGACAGCATTATGGGCGCTCGGCAACAGCTCAGGAGAGAAGCGGGGAAGCGCGGGGAGGGGGGGCGAAGAGCGGGGCTGGGGTAGGAGAGGCCCGTCACCATGGAGGGTAACAGGGCTGGAAGGAGACACGGTGGCTGAGGAGGTGGCTCAGGGGGGCCTCAGGCCCACGGGGGGGCTCAGGCTGACTGCGGGAGGCCTCAGGCTAAGAGGGCCCTCAGGCCGAGGGCCGTGCCGGCGGGGGGCTGCTAGGCTGCGGGCAGGGGGCTTGGGCTGAGGGGCCGGGCGNGAGCGCTGTCCCGGCCGGGCCGCTCCGCTCCTGCTGCCGCGCGCGGGCCTTAAGCGGCGCCGCGCGCCCCGGCCCCGCTCCTCGGCTCAGACGCAGAGAGCGGCCAGCGTGTCCCCATCGGGCTCCCGTAGGATCTGCCGGTCCGGCGGCACGCCCCACGTGACCACGGGGAGACGGAAGCGGCCCGCGCTTGTGACTCACATGACCGCGGAAGCCGGAAGCGGCCGGTGCCTCACGTGGGCGGGGCCGTCGGGCAGCCATTTCTAGTGAGGCTAGCGTGTGGGGCGGAGGGGCCGGGCTCGGGCACCCCCTCGGGGGGGTTGTTCCTCAAGCCCGACCTCGGCCCCAACTTTAGCCCCTCTGAGGGCGAGGGGCCCAAAGCTGAGTCCGGGGCTCCAAGGCGGCCTCTCCAGTGCCCTGGCCCTGCTGGTAGCACCAGTGCCAGGACCAGCCAGGGTGCCGGTGGCTTCTTGGGCACACGCTGCTCATCTCCAGCTCACAAAATGGTTTTAATAGGAACCGCTTCTCTTGTTTCGCTCCATCACGCAGCAGATTTACCGTACACCCGGTACTCTCTAGGGCCCTTTTTCTGCACTGCCTGCATGCTGCTCACACTGGCGTGGTGCCAGCCGGGAGCTAGGCACGTTGGGCCTCTGGGGCTGAGCCTTCACCTGTAACTAGAGGTGCCCAACGGGGAGAACACTGGACAGCCCTCACCCAGGTGCCGGCAGAGGCAGCTCACTCCCACTGGGACCACCTCTGGTAGGACAGGTCCGCGCAGCCCAAGGGTCTGTTGGGCATGGGCTGCAGAGCTCTTCACTCCACCTTGTGCTGCAGTGGATTCGTGTCCCACTGTAACACAGGAACAGGAGATGTCATTGCGGGTGCAGTGGGTGGAGGACGTGGCTGGGCGTGTGATGAACCTGGCCTGCCACCCTCCTGTGCGTGGGCAAAGGGCCAGGCACTCCAGGGCACCTTTTCTGAAAGACAAGGAGTTCCCTGCCTGTGGCTCAAGAGCAACTGCACATTTAGGTGTCTAGTTGAGCTCCACGCCTTACCTGCTGGTGAGCTTCACAAGGGCTGTCCCCTTAAATGATGTCTTTCCTATCAATTTTCCAATACAGAAAAATAAAATGAAAAATGCTGTTATACATAGCAGGTAATCTTTTACAAGAGAGAAAAGCAGCCCCTGAGCTTCCCCTGGATTTTGATTTATGGCCACTGTAACTTTCTGGAGGTTGAAATAAGTAGCAGTGCCACAGGTATTGATGCATGTATTGATTACATTGATCCAAGGCCTGCAATTTGCTAACTCATTCCTTTACAAATACCAACAGCCCTGTTTTACAGTGGCAAGTGCTCTGAAATACAATCTCTTACTAGATAAAAATAAAAGCTGTGTAACATTGAGAATTCTCCATTATTTGCCTTTAGATATTTGATCTTACATACAGCCTCCTTGAAACAGATTGTTGGCCTGGCAGAGCACATCCTACCAGGCCATCCACATCGTACTGGGCAAGTCCTCCTCAGCTTTACCACTTCTCCAGGCTCCAAGATTTACAAATTATCAATAGGGATTTAGTCTTTAAAAAAAATATCTATAGGAAGTCTCAAAACTGGTTCTTGAAGTGCACTAGAAACATGGTCTGTCTCCCCTGACTCTCCATATGTGATTTTATGGAGAGATCAGTTATGTAACAATTTTCATTCCTTTTAATCACGTACATCATTGAAAAATACTCTTATGCACAGGTAGTGGAAAAGGTCGTTAGCAGCGGGAGAAACAAAAACCCAAGTGAAACGGGTCTTTTATTTAGTCAAAATATTTTATTTGGCTGTATTTAGCAGAAGGCTTTGCTTTCCCCTTCACCCCCCTTCATTATTTCTGGGTTCCCATGCTTCCATTCTTTCAGTACAATATATTAACACCTTGCACCTCGCCAGCACTTTCCAGTTAAGGCTCTCAAAGCATTCACAGACATGAGTTAACTAATCCTCACAACAATCACTAGCAGTAGGGAAGTCAAATGATCTGCACCTGCAGAGACAAGTGAAGATCAACTGGTTTCAAGTTTTTCTTTGATTTTCAGTCTCCAGCATGCATTGTGCTGGGCTTGATGAGCACGTGTCCCTGCAGTTGTGTCTCATGCTTTTGAAAAGAAGACTGAGTCTGAGCACGCAAAATCTAAAGCTATTTATGAAAACCTTTCTTTAGTAACTTGTTGAAGGCCACACAAAAAGTGGGCAGCGGGGTCCAGAATTGGGAGCACTGGCTAACTTCCAGTCCAGTGCTTTGGAACTTACCTTGGGACTTTAAAGCCACCATCTGTTCCCTTCTCCTGACACTGTCCTCCCCTGGCCACCTCCAGCAGAGCTGAGCCTCAGGTACCCACACCCTGCATTTCTCTAGCAGGTTTTAGAGGAGGGTCCCCATGGTCCTCCACTGCACACCATACATGGGGCCTCTGGGTGGCCCTAATGAGCCTCCAGGAAAAAAAAGAAGCACCAAAAGCCCAACACCCGAAGGAGCAGCAGGTGTGGGTTTGATCTCTGAGCATTTAAGGCAAACTTCAGAGTTTATGGAAAAATCTAACGTGGTTGTTTTAAGGAAAACACCCTCAACCCCAAACCTGGTTCAAATGGAAGACTAAATATTCACCTGACATCAATACCTTCTTATCAGTAGTGCATCTGCATAGAGCTTCTTCCCAAAACCCTGCAAATTCACAATTACACCTTGCAAACAGAAGTACTGCGACTGTTCAAGCAAACGACAACCTCAGAACACCCATTCAGCTCCTGTCAGAGGCATCTCCACCAGAAGATACCAGCATGAACAGAGGAACCTTTTTCTTGGTTAGCTTGACACTGAATAATCCGAACAGTCAGACAAACACAAGGCAAGTGTTTTAACAGAAACAATATAAAATGTCACTGGCTTAAAAAACACCTAAATGAGAAACCTTGGTTATTTCAATGAACTGCTAGACCCTACGTTTAAAATGATGCATTTACAGAACTCTTCAGATGAATTAGGCTTCTTCTATAACACTAAATACTGGAATTCTGATAGATTGTGCAAGTATTAAAAAATATTAACATTTTTAATGTTAACATTACAATTTTAAATAGCCTTGCAAGTGCAATGTTATAAATATTTAAAAAAAACCAACACCTCAGAGCTACAATTTTATATAAGTTATATGAATAAATGAAAGTGCTTTTCAAGTATTTATGTTCCTTTACAGTTGGATTCTCTTGTATAAGTCAGTGCTTAGATGGTACGATTTAAGTATCTGTCTTTTTTTAAATTTTGGATGCATACGTTTAACTGGATGGAATAAATGGTTTCATTTGCAGAAATGTGTGACAAATATTTAAATACAGAATATAATTTATGATAAATATTTAAATATGGAATATTATAAAATGCAATTATTATCTTTTTTGCCATCTATTACAAATAAAATAGAGATGACATCCTGGTGTCTGTGTGATAACCTGATGATGCCCTGGAGCTCTTGTGCCAGACAGGAACTGCAAATCCCATCAGCATCCCCAGTTGGGATATGGCAAAGAGAGGCCCAGCACTGTCACCTTCTGAGAGCTGTAAAAGATCCCCTGTCTGTGTCCAGAGCCATGGGATCTGATGCAGAGTGTCCAGGCCCTGGCACTTGGCCAGAGAGGCTCTGGAGGGCACAGCTTGTGCATGTTGGCACTGTGCTGGCTGCCTGGGCACGGGCGGCTCCCCTCGGCCACCCAAGGGCCAGAACCACCACGGGGACACACACCCACCTGTTCTCCTGCTTGCTAGCCAGAGGAGGGGGAGGTAACAGGGGAGATACTGGTTTATTGGACAAGAAAACCAAAACAAAACAACCCTAAATGAATCATTATATATTTAAAAGTGCACTGAAAATATTTCTTACCGAACCCTATCTCTAAGCGCCAGATTTTCATCTTAAATTATATCCTCTTTGAACACTGAACATACGTAGGCTGGTACTAGAGCATTTCATTTGTCCTGTGGTTTGAAAAGCACGTGCCTCAAGGCAGCAGTCATGTCTCTCATGAGGGATCTGGCTGTGCCGTGGCTCTACCATGAAGATGCAGCTTGGACAGGACAATGTCCAGCAGGAACCCTGCAGGCACTGCCAGCTCTCCCCAGCAAAGTGCTCTCTCATCTGCCAAAGACCGAAGTCAAACTGGTGCCCTACCTCACCACAGTGCTGCACTGGCAATTTATCCTTTTCTTTCCAGGTGCAGTGGGACTTTAATAAATCATAGCTCTTCAGAGTTAGGCAATTCTTTGTCACACAAGCAGAGTTTGGTGTTCCACCCAGAGCGGCCACTGCTTACACTGGTCTCTTCATGCAGACCTGGCAACGGCTGATGATATTTTCTAGTTCTCCTGCTTTCAAAGTCTGTGACAATGGTCTCCTAAAAGAAAGAAAACAAACATTCAGGTTTTTCTTTAAAAACAGAGAGAGATGATGAAACTTTCAATGTGGATTATCTCACAACAACATTGAAACCCTTCGTTCACATAAGTGCTGGGGAATGACCCTAAACATAGTGAAGGGGGGTGTCCAAGCTGAGGGGAATCCCTGGGGGAACCCCTGAAGTGACCAGGCAGTTATTGTCTCCTCAGGCACCTGCAGTCTGGATGTGATGGGGCTGGGTGCAGGGAAGGGCAGTTTACCTGAACATTCTTCTGGGATCCAGCGATGCCAGCCAGAAGCTGTAGGAATTCGAGTAGTAGCTGCACGTCCCCCTGCCGTGGCACTCAATGAATGGGATGGCTCGAAATTCCTCCAGACACGATCCAGGGGAGGCCAGTGCTTGGCCAGCAGCTTCCGAGCCAGCACTGGTGTACTGTAACCACAACATATGTTTTATGAGAACTCGTCCTCCAGATTTTAGTAAACTGCAGGCAAAAAAACACCTCTTTCTAAAACATACCATGTTCTGTGGTGTGTCTTGGGCAGAACAGAATGAACACAGATTTGTTTTATCAAACTCATAATGAAGCACAGAAGCTCTATGAAAATTCAAGCAGGTTTTATGGCTGTTCTTAAGTTCCTGCAAAGGCCTTTTTCTGCTCTATGAAGAAGCATGAAACTGTAACCGGTACAAAGACTGGAAAGGAGCTGGATTCTGTCCAGCTGAGGACGACAGGAACTGAATTAGTAATAAACCAAACCCCCCATTTTGTCTGTGTCCATATTTTTTTCTTGCATTAATTGCTTCTCCAAGCACAAAAAGCAAAGAAGGCATTTTCTGACACTGGTAAATGCTTCTAGAAATAGTTCTGAAATAATTTATGGCACTAGAAAATTGGCTAGAAAAAATACCATTTAAATTTGCTGATGATGGGAACAAGCAAATTATTTTAACCAGATGTTGCAAAAATTCTCTTGTTCTTTTTCAAGATTATTATCATCACTTAGGGCCAAATTCCAGGAGAGGCAACAAATTTCACACTAGACCTAAAAGGACTTTACATCATGCAAAAAGGTGAGGTTCTTAATGCTGTCTTTCCCCCTCATTTGTTGGCATCCCTGTGATATCCCACAGGCACAGATAACAAAAATGAAGTGACACATTGTTCCACATTTGCTTAGATTATAGCTTTCTGTGGAGTTCAGCCCCAAGATCAGATTTTTAAAAGAAGTGCCTGGCATGGAAGTGGGTCAGTTATTTCTGTGTGTTTGTGATCAGGACCAGTTTAACCACTCCACTCCCCTATCCTGTTTCCTAGATCTTAGCATGACACTTGAAAATGAGAGCATGCTGTTGTTGTTGTCAGACTAAAGTCCTCTGGTTCTCCTTTCATCTTTTCTTCTTTTCCTCCTGCCACCTATTTTTGAGGACAGATCAGAACAGTTGTTCTGGTGCTTCTGGCATCAAGGAAGAGTTAGTAGAGTTATTGCCTACTTCTTGGCAAAGGAATAGAAAAATAATCAAACAATTATTAAGAAGCAAATAAGCTAAGGGCAGATGAAAATGCCAATGAAACAAGAAGACATAAAATTAAGAATTCAAGTCTTTATATCCTTACCATAACAAAAGAAAATCCCTTCCAGAGGGACACCCATCCTCCTGGGCAGGGTGGGACCATGGTGGTCTGGCTGTGAACCGCGATCGCCAGCGCAGCTCCCTCGCACACCACACACCTGCGGGGAGACAGGCCCATGTGTTTGTGCACATCAGAGGGAAAACATCAAAAAAATCACATTCTAAGGGTAGTGGCTGCCTAATGGCACAGCTTACTATAAACGTCACACTTCTCACGGGTTTTCTCCGTTTAAAGATAAGGCAACTGAACGTAACCAAGTCATTGGTCAACTGGCTTTGCAATTGCTTCACAATCTCTACCTCTAACACCGGACAAAAGTTGGTATAAGATGGGAATTAGTCCCAGAACACCTGAGCTTTCTAATTTTGACTTTACTGATCTAACACATGCTCACTCCTTTATGGTTTAGATCAAAGTTCTGTACCTTTATTCGCTAAGATTAGAAAAAGTAATCTTTATTTCCTAGATGAAGAAACTATGCAGCTGAGGTCTGACTTTTCTTAGAGCATCACTGACTGTCTGACATATTCAGAAATCAGGCTGCACAATAAAGTACAATTAGTAATCAAAAAACAGTCCTTGTACTGGCCAAGATGGGCAGGTCTCTGCCTAAGATTTTCCCCTCAGAACAATTTATGATTTATTAGTGGTTTCACGCCAGAAGAGCTAAAATTCTTATACTCTTACCTGCTTATATGGGGCTGGAGAGCCCTGCCCGAGATGGGCGCCATGTCTGCGGGAACCTCTGCTGCACTGGACAGCCAGTAGGAGTAGTCATTGCGGGAGGCAAAGCTACAGACCTCGTTGGTGCTACAGAACAAGAAGGGCATGGTGCTGAATCTCTGCAAGCAGCTACCAGCTGTGCCTGAAAGAGAAAGGAGGAGAGGTTGGTGACAGACAGGAGGTGACGTTTAGTGCAGTGAACAGGAGAGACACACGGTGGCAACTGATCTGCTCTAGTGAGGGTTAAAATGGTTGGTTGCTCTAAAGTGATGGTACAGTGCAATTACCCGAAAGCAAAATGCTGATGTTATATATTGAAAAAAAAAATTTAAAAAAAAATGTATGTATATAAAATAAGGCTAAGAAAGGTGCCTTTCATGCCATGATTCCTGACTTGGCTCAGAGCAGCAGAGCACTCTGGAGACTGATGGCCAAAACCCACGTTCATCTCAGACTCTAACTGCGAGTTTGGTTTCATCACAACTCACATCACTGGATTCTAAAGAAAACGATGTGAAAACTTGTACCACTGCAGTACCAAGGTCTTGTCCGTGCGCTCGCTCATTGCCCTGCACAAAGAGCAGTGAATAGCCAACATAGATCTGCGAAGTCCCTTGGGGGCATGAGGGGATCCTTGTCGACTGGCTGTGCCGGGTAAAGATAAAACCTCTTCTTGTTGGACCAGCAGTGATGGCACCTGGTGATCCAGGTAACCCCTGCAGACCTGGGAAGCCAACCAGTCCAGGGTGTCCTGAGGAGGGGAGAGAAGTATGGCTGCAAATATCATCATTTTGTTTGAGTGTTTACTTCATTTAAATTAGTGGAACCACTTGAAAGCAAGCAAACAAACAAAAAAATTAATAAGAAGATACAACTTGAAAATTGGTAGTAGTAATTGCTAGATGTATTAACTCCCCCAGACCTAGCTCAGGTAGCTTTACATTGCACATTTTCATGGAATAGAGAGGTATTTTAAGGAATCATGGCCATTTTTAGCAGAAAAGTTGTAAAGTGTAAACATTTTTTGCTGACTAGATCAAAATATTTAGTTCTATTTTGATGGCATAAAAAAGCACGCTGATACCCAGGGATCTCAAGTGGAGAAATAAATGTGATTAATAACAGAGGAGCACAGTCAAGTCATGTTTTTGTAAATGATTACTTCAGTTGTGAGCATGTATTTGTTAAAAGCTGAGAATGTGCTTTCATGTGCCTGTGGCCCTAAAGCCACTGTAAACGTTACAGAATCTCAGCAGATGCAGGAGGAAGGATTTACAGAAACCAGGAATACAGTTTATCTGTAAATTCAGCAGTAGTCAAACAGAGAGGTCTGCTCTCCTGTACCTCTTGGTCCTGGAAATCCCCTGTCTCCCTTTGGACCTGGCAGTCCTGGTTTACCTGGATGACCAAAGCTTCCTGGTAGACCTTTTACTCCTTTAGGTCCTAAATTGGAATCAAGAAAAAAACAGGATCATACAACAGTAGTTGTTCTAGATTTTAATAACTGTTAATGAACACAGTTAAACCCCCATGTGAATGGAGGTGTGTTAGAATAAAAACATCAGCCTGAACTGACCAGGTTTTGAGACTGTAACGTCACTGTCTCCAGCTTTTCCAGCACATCTGGAGAATTTCTGTTACATGTGGCAATTTCCTCCCCAAAATGACAAACCTCCTGAGCATGGTTCTGGCTGTATGAAAATGGTGAATTTTTTGATCCAATTTTACTTTTTATTCCATTATTTTGCTTAGGCTTTTGTTGAGGGAGAAACTTACTTACTGACTGCGAGGGTGGAATGGGACAGGTTAAAAATATGAGGTTGTTAACAAGGTAAAAGAGCTGTTTTTAAATATGGAGAGGTATTTTTAAAGACATGACAATTTTCTATGCAGCAACATGTTTTCCAAACAAACCAAAATGCTCCACTAAGCAGCACACACAAACACCTATGAAG
Source organism: Brachypteracias leptosomus (assembly GCA_013401335.1). Taxonomy (NCBI): domain Eukaryota; kingdom Metazoa; phylum Chordata; class Aves; order Coraciiformes; family Brachypteraciidae; genus Brachypteracias; species Brachypteracias leptosomus. Next base: position 24,816 of record VYZX01020413.1, read on the forward strand.
ATAAAAATATAAATCACCTTGTAGTCCAGGAATCCCTTGAATTCCTTGATCACCTGGTGTTCCTGGGATTCCTGGCAGGCCAGGAGGACCTTTGCTTCCTGGGATGGAGAATATTCTCCCAGGGACTCCAGGTGGACCTAGCAGCAAAAATACAATGAAGAACTATTGCTTTATATTAAAAGAAGCAAACAAACCACAAACCAAACCAATCAACCTAAGTCAGCTGATATTAGAATGAGAAGGGTTGGTTACCATGCTGGCCCTTTGGTCCCCTTGGCCCTTCTGCACCTGGTGCTCCATGAGGTCCTTGATCACCCTTTTCTCCTAAAAAAGAAGATTCAAGACCTGTCTGGTTTAAAATGTCAAAACAACTGCCTAAATTTCATTTGGCTTATTTAATAAGAGTCCTGCATGATCCACACAACCTTCACAAAGTGTAACACAAGCTGTAGACTCATGTGAAATGTGAAAGTGGACTTCTACATCCCTGCTGGTACTGTATATAGGTTAAGAGCACCCAGTTGATAAGAAGATGCCTCCATCCCTATGTTCATATAATGGCCATCCCTTTAAACCCTACCCAGCAGTTATGCTGATTGCTGCTGGAGTGTTTGAGACTCAATAAGCAGCTCTTTTCACTGTGCAAAATATGAGGTTATGTTCAGATTATTCTCCACAGCTCTGCTGGAAATTATACAGAAGTATTTTTATCATCAAGTCAGGAGATTTGACTGACTATACCATGAAATGAGAGCTTTTTGCTTAAGAAAGTATAATTGCTGTCTGTAGGGTAACTTTTCAGATTAGAACTGATTTGAAAAACACAGTGATTAACATGGAACACAAACCAGTAGGTTCAACAGGTAATGACAACTTTATGTCACTGTATATCAGGCAATTGAAAAATGAGAATACTGGAGTAACACAGACCTCTATCAGATTTAAATCACTAGAAAAATGTCTAAATTAAAAGGATTTTTAGCCAGCTACTGATCCACCTAACCCTCAGGACTATGCAATTAATGAAGCCAATACATTTAATAGTTCATCTGCTGATAAACTGGTAAATTAGATTATAATTGGGACTACTCTTAGGGCAAACCAAGGCCTCAGTACTCTGCACTGTAATTATGATTAAATGCTCTTGAGTTCTATAGCTGAGAGGGTGCCAAAAGCCACATCTTCTCTCAGGGGTGGGGCATTTCTAATTAGCAGACTTAGTCCCAGAGTCCTTACACATTGTTAGTCACTGAGGACACACTTCTTTCATGTTTGCCTGAAATGGCAGCCTTGGATGTTTCAGCCCTTCCTCTCTTTAACATCAGTTTGGACAAACCCAGAGCATCTAACTCAAGAAAATGCTCTCTGAAGAAACAACACTTTCATTTATGGCTGATCTACACCCTCCTCCTTGAGGAAAAAACCTCATGTCTCTAGGACTGTTCCTCATGCTACTACCCAAATACTATTATAATGCAACATGCAAGTGATTGTATTTGGCACTCCAAAGTGTATGTAAGAAATGTGTGAATACCTTTTACACCTGGGAATCCTAGAAATCCAGGGTCCCCTCTAGCCCCAGGATAACCTGATCGACCTTCTATTCCCTGCAAATCAGATGACACCAACAATAATCAGGAAGCAGCATCTGTTGCTGTGAAGTGCATTTGCTTTCTGTTCAGGATATCCAAAGCATTATGTTCCCAGAATACACTACAACTGGGAGTGCCTGCTCCATTTGTGAGCATGTTAGAAACAGTCTTATCATTGTTAACGTTACTCTGTCATACAGAAAGGCCAAGGAAATGACATGTCAGAAATTCACAATAATTTCTTTTTGGTTCATAAAAACTACTTTTCATATCCATTTTAATATCTTTCCACTATTACAAGGGTTTTTTGGGAGGGTGTGGGGATTTTTGTTTTGTTTTCTTGTTTGTTTGGGTTTTTCAATTGTCCTGTGTGCTACTTTCATGCTAAGAGCAAATTAACAATGGAATGAGAAACAAGTAATATTCCTTTCACTGACTTTAGGACCAGGAGGACCAGTCTCGCCGGGCGGGCCTGTTGGCCCTGGAATTCCATCTGCCCCTCTGTCACCTTTGCTTCCTTTCATGCTGGGGGTGGGAAGTCCAGGGAGCCCTGGAAAACCAGGAGCACCTGTACAGAAACATCAGAGTGAGTGAAGACTACCACCAACAGCATTCCACATACATTACACACAGGGCAGTACGACGTTCAACAGCTCTGTAATGGTTCTCATGTTTAACACCTCAGGGATTCTGAAGGAAATACACCTGTGTTTTAAAAAATAAACTAATTTTTCCTGGCCTGCTAATTTAATCTAAGATCAGAGCTGAGTTCTGGACAGGCTGAATTCTGCTTTCAGTTATCAGTATATCATTTATCAATGTATCATTTCAGATAAATAAGGAGTTATAACATACCTGGTCTTCCATCTGCACCAGCAACACCTCTGTTACCTTTCTGGCCAGTAACTGCCATGCCTGTTGCGCCTTGAAATCCAGGTAATCCCACCAGGCCAGGAGGTCCAACAGGTCCTTGGTCACCCTGATGACCTTTCATACCCGGTGGCCCAGGAAAACCAGGCAGTCCCATGTCCCCTTTGATTCCTGCAAAGTGTAAGCATTACATCTGGGGAGAGCTGGACGTGACTGCTCAGAGGACGTGCATTTACTCTGCTGCAGAGGTGGAATTCAAACTTTGCTTTTACTATGAAGTCCACCAATCCACCTTGCTACTGTAAAAACAGTTGTGAGAAGACAGGACTCACTGCAAGGTGAGGTACATACCACTCCTTTTTCTTTTTAAAATTTATTTTCATTTCTTTCAAAAATTCTATTTCAGAGATTGCTCATACAAAGGAATAAAATGGAGAGGAGGATAGAAAGACCAGAGCAGGCAATATTTCTTGATGCATAACTAGAAGAAATGCTTCTTTGAACATCAGAAGTGGCAAATCCTTTTAAACTAAGTTTCAGCTAAAAGCATAAATATGAGTACAACAGAATAAGAACTATTCCAGAAGGATATGTTCTAAGGCACCAGCAAGAACTCCTGACAATATACAGCACCAAATCATTGATCAGAAGCACAGAATCACCCTTGATTTCCTCTAATGCTCTTGGTGCCATTTCAAGCATTCAAAAGCACATGATAACTTAAAGATGAAGATGATTATTCTGTTATTTAAAGGTTAAGCTTTTGCTTTCTGAAAAGACAACTCACCATTACGACCAGGAACACCTCGAAGGCCAGGAATGCCTCTCCCTGGTGCTCCTAGAAAATATTATGTCACATTACACTCAAAAGTCCTGAATAATTGTTAGAAAACATCATAACTTTCTAGTATTTCATACATTTATTCAATTTTCACTGAATCAAAATGTAGATTTTAGATCTATGCAAAATATAATTTATGGATTACTTCAAACTAGGGAAAAACACAACTGTAAATCAGAGGGGAATGTTGCCCTGGTGTTACCTGGCTCTCCCTTTCCTCCTGGGGCACCAGGCATGCCATCCCGACCTTGGCTACCTCTCTCACCAACAAGGCCATCTTTTCCAGGGGCTCCAGCAGCACCTGTGAATTATAAGAGACCACAATATCACTTTCACTTCTATTATTTTGCATTTCAAAGGGAGAAGATGTGAGTCCCCTTTGGTAATATTTAATTACTTCAGCCACTTCGAAGACAGATGTAACTGTGTTGGTAAATAAACATTTGCAAAGAGCAGCATATAATTTTTATTGTGCTCACTGGACTTCAGTGGACTTAATACCCTCATTATTTTCACAGGCAATAACCTCCTGTCTTTCAAAGCCTTTTTTGGACCTTGCCTTTGATTGAACCCATGCTGGTGGAGATTTACACAGGCAGTGTGGTTTCTCTCCCTGGCTTTATTACAAATTCAAGGTTTCTCTAAACAGGGAATAGACTCTGATCTTTGCAAATTCTGCTGGTAAGTAAGTGCAAGTTCACTAAAGCCTACAAAATCACACCACCATCATTTTGATGATTTGATGATAATTCATCTCTGAATACAAGACCATTCAGTGCTCTTTGAGGACCATGCCTGGCACTCACTTTAATGTCTGCAATACCTATCTCTCTGTTGCTGCATATCTACACCCTCTGCCTTAGGTATATTCTGAATGGTTTGATCTTCACTGTTGCTTTAACAAACGACTACAACTCTGTCCCCTCTTTCCACTCTAATTCATTTTCTTCTCATCATCTAGCCATAGCTTAGTGTGTTATTCTCTTTTAGGAGGTAGAACAAGCCTTTCTTACAATTTTGTAGATATTACATCTTGAGACCTCTGGATATTAAAAAAAGGCAAAAAGCTTTACAATAGTGAAACAAAATTAAAACCTCTTGCCTCAGCTGAGCTGATAACATTGAAAACAGGCTGTTAAAGACCTTAGCTGGGACCAGAGAAGGTGAGCAAAGCCTCAAACCTACATAAACAGAGACTGCAACTGCATCAGTTAAATACTAAAATGCTCAGAAGAACATCAGCTGCCTCCTTACAAACGAAATAACCTAAGAGGGTGCAGTGATTTGGGAGAGATGCTCTGTACCATACCAGGAGGGCCTGGAACACCCTGTTGTCCTGGGCGGCCCTGCCGTCCTTTAACACCAGTATCTCCAGGAGCTCCCAGCCTCCCTGTAAGAAGAAAGAGTGTGGGAGAGAAGAAGCAGTATCAGTAGGCCCAGTCCCAGTCTGAGAACAGTGCTATCATTGGTGTTTGGAGAGCTGTGACAGACCTCTAGCTGCTGTAGGGCTGCCTGGCTGCACTGACTGCAGAGAAGCTGGTTGGGTTTACAGCAGCTGGATATAAATGTGCCACCCCACAGGCTCCTGGGTAGTGTGCTGAGGAACTATCTTCTTCTAGAAGCATGCCAACACCTCACCACCCCATCACAACAAAACATACCTGGCATTCCTGCACCTCCAGTCTCCCCTCTCAGCCCCTGTGCTCCTGGTACTCCTGTGTTTCCTGGATGACCTTGGGATCCTTTTTCTCCTTTGCTGCCCAAAACTCCTGGAGTGCCTGGATCTCCCTGAAAAACAGCAGTTGCACACAAACAGGTGAAGAATCACATCCCATGAAATACATGACATTCCATATTTGAACAACAGAAAAATCTAGTTTTACAAGCTCTGCAGCTCTTGCTAACACATTGTTCTGTTTCTACAGCCAAAGGCTCTGCTTACTGCCCAACAGGACAACGTTTCCATTGCCTTTATACCTTTGGACCTGGTTCTCCTGGAGGCCCAGCAGTTGAGTACCCAGGTTCTCCTTTGTCACCTGGAAAGCCACCATAGCCTGGTGGACCAGGGTCACCTGGTGGTCCTGGAAAGCCTGGAGATCCTTTCTGTCCTTTTGGACCTGGAAAAATACAGATGTTGATACCATTCTTCAAAGGATCATAATTGCTACACATCTCCTGTTTTGTGAACTACTGCTGCTATATTCAGATACTCAAAGCAACTTAGGCAGCCAGCGATTTGACTTCTGAACATATTAAAAAGAGGTTCTCACATGTAACAGTATATAAATTAAAGAAGCTACATTTCACTTAGAGAGAGGGAGAACTGCATTCTGCAAGTCAGGGAAATTCTGGGGTGGTGAGAGGTCTATAGGTACTGCAAAGAATAAATCACAGTCTAAATATTGTGTAGAGTGCTCGCAGTAACGGCTCCGATCTGTGCAAATGCTCCTCTGCAGCTCTAAGGGTTTGTAATATGGCTTGACAGAAAATAACCTGGAATTCCCATGTCCCCTTTGCTTCCTGGTGCACCTGGGAATCCTTGTCCTCCAGGAATCCCTGGAAGACCCATAAATCCTTTGACACCTGCAAGATGAAGAAATAAGTGTCATCTTCACATGTTTGCTTTCGACTGCCTGGCAGAGCTGTCCTGAACACAGAATCTTGCACCACACCCCCTGCCACCGTGTCTCACTATTTGATAAATCAACACGCAGCCTCCTGCCCCAGACACAGATAAAATTATCACTGTTGTCAGAAAGTCAAGGAAATAACAAGCATCTTATGCGACATGAAAATTAAGGTCTGTGAGCATAGCACTCAGGGACAGCAACTGAAATACACTTCTGCAGATTTTGGTCAAGATCATGAATTTGTATTTACACACTGGACCCTCCTGTCACTGTCCCTGAGTTCAGTCTGGTGTCTGGGCATGTCACAATCACATTATTACTTACTCATTATGCACTTCTCATGACTAGCATATTCAAGAGCTTTTTCTTATATGAGTTAGGCACTTTTCCACTCTCCCCCCTTATATCTTAATTTAGCTAAATTAGCATTCAGTCTAATGACTACAAGATTGTCATGGAGAGCAGCTTCAGAGCAGGTAAGACTGCACTGGGGGAGGCTTCTGCAGCAAAAAGGGCTGAAGGAAAGCTCTTCTGGGGGCTTTTTGAAGCTGGGAAAAGCCCTTTGCTTGTGCTGGGGGCTGTCAGTTGGTGGGCGGGCTGCTGAGATAGCCTGGGCAGAGCCAGCTCCACCCACCATTGTTCAGGTGATAAGTTTTCTCCCGGAGGGCAGCAACTAGTTCCTGCCCACACAGCAAGCAACCAGTGCTTGTGTGTGTCCATGGATCCTGCAGTGGGCTGCAGCTTGTAGGACAGGGTACTGAGCCTCTACCAGTGTACAAGGTAAGTTCAGTCCCTCTAAGTGAGGAAGATTTAACCCCTCTAAAGATTAGAATCCCTCTAACAGAGGTTTAGGCGCGGCGTGACCAGAAGTGGTGCTCAGTTGGCAAGG
>VYZX01020414.1:0-40630 GCA_013401335.1 Brachypteracias leptosomus
TTTCCTCATAAGGGACATGCTCCGCTCCCGTAATCATCCTTGTAGCCCTTCACTNGCTCTACTGACCACAACTCTCTGGGCTCTGTCCTTCAGCCAGTTTCCAATCCATCTCACCCCATAATCATCTAATCCACACTTCTCAAGCTTGGCTGCGAGGATATCATGGGAGACAGTATAGAAAACTTTGCTGAAGTCGAGATATACCACATCCACTGCCCTCCCCTCATCTATCCATCTAGTTGTGCCATCATAAAAGGCTATCAGATTAGTCAAGCATGACTTCCCTTTGTTGAATCCATGTTGACTACTTGTGATAGGCCTCCTTTCCTCAACATGCTTTGAGGTGGTGGCAAGAACAAACTATTCCATCACCTTTCCAGGAATGGAGGTGAGGCTGACCAGCCTGGAGTTACCCGGGTCCTCCTCCTTGCCCTTTTTGAAGATTGGGATACAGTGGCCTTCCTCCAGTACTCAGGCATCTCTCCTGTTCTCCAGGACCAAGTAACAATAATAAAGGTGCATGGCAGTTTGTGGAAAAGATATGATCTTGGCATAGGTCTGGGATTCCTCCACTCCTGCTGTCCTACAAAAACTAGTCCCCCTGTCCGTGCCGATGAATGGATCTAAGGGACCCACACCAGAACACAGTGCTGGGTTTCATCCCAGGAAGATTTTGTCTAGAGACCTGAGAGATGTGCCTCCTCTGAATTTGGCTGGCACTTGCATATCAGTACACCCTGGCTGAACTGCAAATGTAAACATATTGATGGAAAAAGGAGAGTCTGTAATAGTGGTTGACCTGGCTCACTCAGATTATAATCATCCCAGAGCATGTGGAATCCAACAAATCATCTCCAGAGTCAAAATGTCTATGAAGGCATTATAGACGTCACAAACAAATTAACAGACATAATCAGCCAGATCATCAGCTGGTATAAGTTGGCAGAAATCCATTGTAGCAACATATATTTTGTAAAGCTAACCTGAATTACACCAGCTGAAAGGCTCAGTTTACTTTTTCTGCCACTCTGCACATGGAATAACCTGGTTATCTTAAGCTTTTCTTGGTTTTTTTTTTTCATGTTTTATTTTTCTATGAATCTTGTCTTTATATACACAGACATGCAAATAAATTAAAGGGTCAACTCTCCTTTCCATCTGCTCTACAGCAAACTATTTGTTGCTCTTTAAATGACAGCTGCTTGGCCCAGGAACAAGTTTGGCTGCTGCTGTGCAACACACGTGTGTGCTGCTGGCACAGCGGCAGAAATCCCCAGCTCCAAGCTGCCCTGCTCACTCCCAGTCATCCCATGCCCTGCCCTGGTGCCTTGTCCTGGGAGCGGGGCTGTGGGAAACACAGGAGGTAACAGGTTCAGGTGTCTTTGAAGAGTACCCTTGAACAGAAAACGTTTCTCTCTGTTTGGTGTTTTTCCCTGTTATTAGCAGCAAGGACGGGAGGTCTTGGTCTAAAAACAAGCTTATGCTGCAAAATAAGAATAGCATAACCACCTTAACATGCATAGAACTAGTTCATAATTTCAGATTTAGGAAACTCTAAAAGCTCCATGAAACTGTAGTGATGGTGCCCATGATAGGGGGCTTATCAAATTTCTGCAATAGGAGTTTGCCTCTGAGTTTTATTAATTAAAATTATCTGCTCTCACCCTCTTGAATTAATAAAATGTGGCTGGCATTCATTGCTACATTACAGGCTATGGTTTTAATGAAAATACGGTTGCTAGGATACCTTCATTATTTCATCCTCATATTATACTGGTCTACCAATTAACGAAGCAACAGTCGAGCTACTTCTCAGCACAACTACACACATTCTTGACATGTGACTTCCCTCATCTTGTGTAACGCTCCTCTGCGTGTTCACCTTTGAACCGTGGCATGGGAAACAACAAAGTGACCACATCAGTCTGCAAACTGTAACAATGGTGCAACTCTCCCACTGGGTCTTTTCTTGTCTCTGTTAAAATAAGGACAGAAAACCATATGTCTTTGCACCCAGTATTTCTCCGCTGAATGGACCTGAAAAAATAATGCTTTTTCAGGGGCCATTTCACAAGTTTATGCTATCCATTATCCATTTAAAACTTTTTATCGCACAACCTCAACAGTATAATGCCTATTCAAAAATGACATTCCACAAAATTATATATTTCTCAAGGCAGTAATCTAATAAAATACATGAGGTATTCTCATTAGATATGAGAAGGCAGCCAAAGCTCTGGAAATACTCAATCCCAGAACTGAATTTGTTTAAAGTCTGATGCAACCTGATTGACTACAATGGAAACTCACCTTGGATACACATGCTAAGCATTATCCTCTGCAGGAACACAGAGCCTGTGTAACACAAAACTCCTGACACTTACAGTCTAAATGGAAATTAAGTAGGAAAGAGGCATTATATAGACCTTCTGGTATACCAAATTTCACAAGCAAAACAGAGTGCATGCCCTTCACGTCATTCACAGAGTAGGACTGGAAAGCTGGAAAATACTGTAACCAAGCAGCAGTTAATGAACACTGAGACAGAGAATAAACAAAAAAAGATATCTGCATGTCAAGATATTATTTTAACAATTTGACCAAATAGAATGTGATGATTAAGTGAACAAACAGGCCAGCTACTGACATTTTCAGACAGATCACCACATCTAAACAGCTGATTTATACAGATATAAATAGTCTGGTTACAGAATTGCAGCACATGCTGACCACACAGATGTGATCATGCAAAGCAAGTACCAGAGACTGTACACAGCTGTTTTCACTTGGTTAAAGTCTGTGTGGTCTTTCCTCCAGGACAAAGACATACACTCCATTTTTTGAAAAAACTTATAACTCCTACTGCATGAACTAATAGATTTTCTATATCAAACAGGTTAATTTTGTCCTGAAAATGGTCAGTGGTTCAAGGAGGAAATACAGGCTCTCAAATAAACAAGCAAAGCAGTTTGCATAAACCATAGGAAAATATTCCCAAATCACTCCAGGAATTTCACAAGATATTAATAATTTGAAATGGTTATGTATGATACGTTGAACATACAAACATATTTGAGCAGACAGAAGGAACACCTATGACTACCCAAGAGGCACTTAATACATCCAGAAGCCTGACTTTTCAGGGTGCTTTGTGTTAAAAAGAACTGAGCTCTCTTGGCTCTCACTGAAACCCTGGGGAGCTGAGTAGGCTCAGAGCTTGCAGAAGATGCTTAGCATTTAACAGCTCTGGGATCCGTGGACCAAAATTTCAGTGATGCCATTTCTTAAGGTTCCTGGGAACATTAAGAAAAAATGGTTTCACTTTTCCCATGTTGTCCAGGAGCAGCTTTAACACCCTTCTATGTCCATGCTGTTGCTTGGCTGTTTGCTGTGAAGGAAAAACAAAGCATGATGAGAAGACCCTCATGGCCCACTCTGCGCTCAGTGCTCCTGCTGCGGTGTCATGATTGGTGGTGTGCATTGATCTACTCCCTTCTGCCAACGAGTCCTAGTCCATCACCTTGATCTGCCACAAGCTGTTTCTGAGCAGCCTCACAGCCTATGTTAGTGTCTCATGTACAAATATTCCTGCTGCATACCAGGAAGGTGGATGGAGCATCCTTCAGTAGATGGAGCATCCTGACATAGGTGGCTTCCCTCCTAAGACATGGCAGAGGAAACCTGCTGATCCCTGAGCTGTCCCAGCCCAAATCTCTGTTCCTCTATATGGCTATGCAGTCCTATCCTTCACTGAATGTAAAGCCAGCTCATATACTCTCTTTATACGGACATGTAACAGATTTGGAGAGGACAAAATAATGCTCTGATATACATGATAAAAACTTTATTTGCTAGCAATTGGCATATGTTTATCTTCTAGGTGATAAAGTCATGAACAGAACATATATGTGATCTCAAGAAAGCACTGCTTACAGTTCCTGCAATGTAAATGAGCTGCACACCTATTTTGCTCTCTTCACAATATTCCACTTCCTTCACTATTCTATATGTGCTCTTTATTCTATTTGTATAAGGACATTGCCTTTCATTGCATTGTTCTCCACCTTGCTGTTATAATCGACTCTTCTGCTCTTTATGTCATGCCCATTCTGTCATTAGGCCTTAATTATAGCCTGTGTCTATAACTTTCTGCCTTTGGCTGTTTACAGAATTAGTTTTCTGCCTCTCTCTCATGCACACACTTCACTCCTATTCTTCTTTAGATCTCAACTTCTATACAGTCATCACCTTTTGAAAGTGCAAAGCAGGACAATTAGTCATTGTAACAAGTATTCCAAGGCTGGGAGGTCACATTACAACTCTTAAACTTCAGTGGTTTAGATGTTTTGAGATGCAATGTGAAAAATGTCTTTGATCTTTTTATTGCCTTGGTAAACTTTTTATGGGGCAATTCATTTACCTAGTCCATTAGAGAGCTCAATAAAATATTCTGTGCACAAAAATACTGCACTTCATCAATTACGTATATACCTTTGCTCTGTAAAATTTACACTTCCATGCAAAGGTCTAAAATATTTTATGAATAAGAATTATTTTAACCTCAAAATCTACCATTGCAGCAAATTAGTTGCCACCTTATTTTCTCAGTACTTTTAATCTATGGTATTAAGCATTCAGTTTTGAAAGTCATGCCTCCCAGTTATGAAAAATGAAGTCTTAGTGCTGGTAAGTATGCAGTTGCTGGAATTTCAAATAGAAGTTAGCTACTTGTCCATGAAGCCAACCAGCTCCAATGTATCTCTGGTCAGCTGTTACCCCATTTGTATGCCCAATTAATCCTGAAAAGGTGTCTGCAATTTGCACACACTCCATTCTAAAAGACCAGACTTCAGAGATTAATACAAACAACACAAGACAAGCCTGGAACTCGAGTCACCAGTTTAGACTCCTCCTTGCCAGATTCAATATGTACATTAAAAGTGTAAATATATACTTGATACTGGCAGTGTCATCTTCTCCCACATCCAAAACTATCTGCTTTTGAATTCTAGACAGTAGAAAGGAAATTTCTGACAATTGCAGAACTCTGAGCTCTGATGATGATGACCCCTTTGAAGTAGCTCAGCTCCTTCTGTTTGTGCCACTTCAGCAGCATGAAGTAATAGCAAAGGCAGCTTCATTGTACAGGGAAAATTCCTCTCCCAGACTGAGGAGCATCTTCTTACAGCCTATGTAAGAAGCACAGAAATGGGCAGAAACTGTATTATGTCTTCTCAGAGTGTAGGAAAAGTTGAGTTTCACCCCCCAGATGGTCCTTGGGGATAACCAAGAATCCTAGGACTGGAAGAAGCAGAGTGGGGCTAATGTGGAAGAAAATTTTCCATTCTTGTCACTACTATGAACAAGGGGAAGGCAGGGGTAGGGACTGATACTAGCAGGAGGATCCACTCACCTTCAGCCCCTTCAGTAGTCACCACAGACCCAGACATGCCAGCCCTTTCCTTGTGGCTGCACCCATGGCAGGTTTAGAAAATGAAAGTCACGGCTATTTTACTGCCTCAGCAATCATTTACCGTAGGCAGTTGTCTACTGTGATTCTTTGGCAAGTTTGATGTGAACAGAAGGCTGATACAGCCTCGGATGAACATCTGCTGACATCTTTAGAAGCTAGTTTGTATCTGAGTAACACGCTACTAGCCCATGGATTAAAGAATTTTTGAGGTGGCATAAAGCTATCATTGTCCCTGTTGTGCACGAAGAATCATTTGTCCCAGCCCAAGAATATAGACCCATTTTCCTTTCCCTTTCTCAGACATTGAGCCAATTGGACACTTTTCTCCCTTTATTCCCTGTCTCCCACTTTCTGCCTTTGCTCTACTGCCGTGCCACCACTCCATCACAGCTCTATTTTTCTCTCTTCTCCACCTCCGCCTATCTACTCTCCAGCTAGGCCCCCATGTCATCTCCTTGCCTCTGGCAACTGTCCCACAGTGCCCTGCGAGCTCACTCATCCACTCTCCACCTGTTTTGTGGGATTTCTACCCTCCCAGGTGATGAGCACTGAGCATGCAATAAGCTTTGCTTGCTTGTTTTTTCTGCCTGGCTTCAGGATTGTGCTTGTATCTGCCTTCTCTCTTGCTGCAATTTTTTCCCTCACCTGAGGTTCCCCTAACATTTTGCCTTCTCCCTCGAAGCTCGATGCCAAAGAGGCATTTTCCATAAGCCACCTCTGTGTTAGAGGCAACTGCATGCATTGTCACTCACTTAGTTCACATGATACCACCCCCACCTCTTTCCTCCTTCTTCCCCTGTTACAGCAACATTCAACCTGCATTATAGAGATGTGTTGACTGCAAGGGGAAAACATCAGTCATTTAAGTGGTTGGGTGAGAGGATGAACTGCAATTATCTCATATGCTCAACTAATTTTAGGAGGCAGGGATCCCATGGAAAGCATGATATCTCAGACAGTCACAGCAATTCACAGTGTCAGTGACTTAGATATAGTGAGACTTTTATTCCTAGTACTTCCAGCATCACAAACTTTTACACAGATTTACTTAGCAAACAAAAGGAAATACAGTAGCCTAAAAAAAATTATGACTATTAAGCAGTGTAACCCAACAGGTATAGGAGTATCACTGACCTAAGTCTGCTATTTAAACCATGAAGATGCTGTGATCCTGGAGAAATAAAATAATTCTATAGCAAAAGTGAATAGCAGCATGAGGCCATTAAAGCCTAACTATGGTCCTGCAATACATATTGTAATCCCTCTAGACATCATGTAAAATTATTTTTATGATGTCGGAAATGTATTTGGAAGTCTTACAACTACAAGATATAAATGTAAAATTACAGGGTAAAATCTACCAATGTTTCAGATACTAGAAAAATACAATTTTAAGACCTTCAAACCTACTCTCTACATTACAGTGATAATATAGGAATGGATGAACTCATTGATTTCAGTGCTTGAATTCAAGCTTTTTGGAAAAAGAAAATGAAGCTCAAATTTAATCCAAGGTGATCATTCTCTTTTGCTATGAGTACCACAGTTGAGAGCATGTATACTACAATTATCTCTTAGTCCTCTTCAGTAACAATATCCCTGTGGGAGATACAGGAATTGCTTACACTTAGAGGTATGATCAGCATTTTATTTAATATAGAATGAGTCTGATCTCCATCAGTCGCTGATAGGATCTAGTCACATGAAAGATCTGCAGAAATGTGCTAGTATATATCAAATCTGTTGAACTGATTTTGCTCTGCATCTTCCCCTCCAACTCTGCCTCATCTTACTCATTAGATCTTTGGAGAAAATGTCAAGTACTGTGGCATTACTGAAAAGTGTTAAACAAGTCAATCAACCTTATGCTATGTCTGCATCTGATTTAATAAGAGAAATAGAGTGGTATATCTTGATCAAGCAATGTGGAGTACCTGCAATACCACAGCATGAGGTGAGTGATAAGCACTGTTCTTAAGCACCATACTGCAAAAGCAATAGATGGAGACTCATGATTTTATACAGATTACGTTCTAAACAAATATTTTATTTCCCATTTGAAGTAATGTCAATGCGAACTTTACTCATTCTGGAATTCCATTTAGAATTGCAGAAGTCATTGTTGATTCTGAATGTTATACACTAAAATTAACTTTTCTTCTGTGCCTCAGTATGCATTCTTTCAGTTTTATTATGTCTGCATATATATCTAGAACACTGGAAGGGTGCATAATGTGCTGTCTTGTGCAATCAGGATCTAGGATATGAAAGGCCTGTTCAGCAGTGTTCTATGTCATACAATCCAGGAGATCTGACCGTGAGTTAACTCCAAAGCACAGATATAGGACAATGATTGTGTGAGTACAGAGGACTATGGCACAGCCTAGCCCATTTTCTGGTCATGATCTCATTCCCCATCATGGCCTTGAAGACAACCTCTCCTCACCAGCACACTTTCCCCCAGATATGAGTTTTGGCCTTGGTCTTAGATCTCTTCTGACCTGGGCAATGTTTACAGATAAATCACAGAATCACAGAATCACAGAATGTTAGAGATTTGAAGGGACCTCAAAAGATCATCTAGTCCAATTCCCCCATTGGGAGCAGGATCACCTAGACCAAGTCACACAGGAACATATCCAGGTGGGTTTTAAAATCAAAGAGTATAGATCCCCTGTTAGCATCTTTCTGAGGACAAATGACAAGTCCTTTACCTCTTGAACAGTTTGGTGACCATGGTTTTTATTAAGAACTTTGGAGTCTTACTCCAGTAGTACTGATACAGTGTGAGGAAACTGGCTTCCAAAACCCAACACAAATCTATCAAGCTCTTATCTTACTCCATTTTTCCCTGCTGAGTCCCTGACATCAAGCCTCTTCACAATTCTTGAGACACTGCTCAGTCCTAACCCTGATGGTGGTTTCTTTTTATTGCATCACCTTTACAGTGCAGACTCCCTGTACATAAAATATTGAGGTACCAGGATTAAAAAAGATAATATCTGTACAGGCTTATGTCACCCATTTCCCATTCATTTTGAGCCTTTTGTTTAACTAAAGGTTCCCTTTATATCATCCCAGAGACATGTCACTGCATCATCTGTCCCATTATATGACCCCCCCAGCACTCATTCACTTCAGCTGAAGAGGAACTCTATGCAGGGCAAAAATGAATCTCAGTCCCACTCTCATAAAGATTCAGCACATCCTGGGATGTGGTGTGCATGTATTTATTGATACAGTAATCACGACGAGTCACATTCTCTTTCTGTGTATTTAATGGAGACATTATTATTCTGCCCCCTTTGCCTCATTATAATAAAATCCTACCTTGGATTTAATAACTTAAATAAATCTCCTTGAGTCAGGCTAAGTTAGTATTCTTCCTAAGGACCATCTTAGCTATGCAATGGAGAGATGACATTCTACATCAGCCAACATATGATAACCTATCTTTAATTTCTCTCTGCTCTGGTGCTATTATCTCTCCTCTGCCACAGCTGCATACTGCTATTGTCAGTGGTAAAGACAAGACATCTCTAATTAGAGGGCAGGATAAATTGCTTTTATCTACTTTTAACATGCTTTTACATGGCACCTGGTACACAAGTCTTAGCTAGGCAACGATAATTTGAAAAGCAAATCACTGCTTGGAGAAATATGATACATTTAAAAAAGAAAATTAAATATATAGAATAGCAGAATCAACATATTGGAGATTGCTGAGCTTTAAAGCTGTCAGAAGTCTTGTATTCTTATGTTTTATATTGAGTTAAAATAAGCAATCACAGTCTATATACCCAGCAGTTTCTCTCCCTCTGTCTTTCTGGATGTTCCAAAGAGCAAGTTGTAATTTTGGAACTATACATGCAACACAGCAAAGACACACTTGCCATGCAGCAACTCTGTCTTCGCTGATGTTAAGTCCAACTGAACAGTTTTAAAACATGCTCTACAGGATCAGCGTTGACTTATGAAGATTTATGCCTGGAATGAACCCATCCTGTACAGTACAAGTCCATATTACTGCTTTATACCATGTTTAAGAATAATGAAAAAAACAAAACAAAACCAACAACAAACAGATATGCACTGACAAACATTTATTTATGGAGAATAAAAATTATTAACAAATTATTCGTCTGTTCTAATGACCCACCTGTTACAGAAAAACAACAAATTATCTACTGAGTTCCAAAAATTACTGACCTTTGGCTAACAGCAACCATCAAACATCAGTCAAAAATTTCAGCTATCCATTACCTCTCTGATTTCAGTTCACACAGCTGGGAGTGCATGGCTGCTGGACTAAAACCACACTGTTCAATCCCTTTGCTCATCACTAGAAAGTATCAAGTACTCTTCCATGAAAGGCATAGCTACAGAGACATATATTCTTTATAATGCACTGTCAGTTGGCTTCATCTTCACTAGCAGAGTCAGGCAGAACTTCTAACACATCCTCCAGGCTTTTGATTACACTTTCTTAAAAATCTGTTGAGCTTGTCTGATTGTTAGGAGCTTTCTGAGATGTAAAACTTCATAGATCCAAATGGTGACTGGGCCAAATTATTTTATTTGCTATTTACTGCAACTTAGCAGTTTGAAAAGTCTATAGAAACATCCAAGAGTGACAGTTTGCAGAGAAAAGCTCAGTGGAGCTTCTGTTGCTAGTTTAATGAAAGGGAAATCTCTTTGCCTCCAGACTATGATTTCTGGCCCAATTTTCTCCTGTGATGGTGTGCACATTACTAAACACGCCCACAGAGCTGTAGTCTGCAGCAGGCATCAGTTGCTGCCCATCAGAATTTCAAGTACAGTGCTGGTAAAACAGGCTTGTGGAAAACATCCCAGGCTGGAATAGAGGTTTAATCACATTGGATGAGTTTCCACCTAATGATAAAGCTGTAAAGGATCCTGTTTTCCCTAGTTTATTTGCATGAAATATCCTGCAAAGACAAACTACTTATTCTTTGTCTTCTTTAATGTGTAGCTAGGTAGCCTTTTGTTCAATCCCAGACTGGGTCAGGAAGAAAATAAGTCAAGCATTTTCACCAGAGCATACTATTCATTTCTGAAAGCCCTAATAAACTATGAGAGTGGTGGCATGCATGTGGAGTCACTGACCAGAGCAACAAGGGTGCATCAAGTAATGGGGAAGGGGAGAGGCAGGGATAGAGCAGTGGTGGTCTAAGGCAGTAGACCTTGCAGGGAGGGTTAGTCTCTATCAACACCCTTTCTGAAACAGGAAAGAGAGACAAACGTTGGGAAGCAAACCTTTTTTTCATCTTGAAAAAGAAGGAATAAACTTCAAGAACAGGTTGAGAAAAAAATTGCCCCAGTGGTAATCTATGTTAATACATGAGGCAAGAAATGCCTGACTGGGATGTCTTAACAAATACAACGTGCAGAGCTGATGCTGAGCAAAAATATCAAGTGCAGAGGACAAGATACTTATTACGATATTTGATAACTCATGTACAAATCACAAAGCTGCAAAAGCGAAATTGCAATTTAATTGCCTGTCTTTAATACAAGCAAACTATTCTAAAAAACAGTTGAAGACCATAGTTTTGGTTATAAAGTCAATCACTTCAAAGTTATAAAATGAAATTTTCTGTAAATAAGTTTAGTAATACAGTCTCTGATAACCTCTTAGCCAAGCTATTTTTGCCTGGTATCCTGATTTCACTTAGTGTACAAAGTAGACTCAGTTAATGAACAACTATCCATTCTTCTTTCTTCTGTCCCATTTGCAGCCCCCTGATGCATACTATTCAAACAACCTTCTAAAATCAGAATGATTAATGTTTCTCCAGTGTTCATCACAACATTATCCAAATCTTGTTTAATCACACTTATCTTCATAACAACTGTGTGAAATGATGGAGTGGCTGCTCTTTATGTTTCAGCTGCGGACATGAGGCATAGATAGTAATCCTAAAAGTGTACACTGATGCTGGATACTCAGTCTGAGACCTGTGAGGTCCCTTTTTTGGATTAGTTAGCATTATTTTTCTCTTTGCACATTCAAAACAAAACTGTTGTTGTTGTCAGTTGGAGTAATGAGTACTGAGTACACATGAAAAATCTGTCTCAGATCAAACCCCTTAAAATGCAAATTAGTGCAGAAGCTTTGCCTAGTATAGCTTCTCCAAGATCACCTGGGGATGTGTTGTAGAGAAAGACAAGTACAGAATCTGCTTCTTTACATATGTGTGTAGATATTAGTGCATTGATATACACACATATACACAAATGCATACACATTCATTGTATTTGCCAATTTATTTTTATAAGGAAGGAGATAATTTATGCTGTTATTAAACATAATAAGTACTGAATAATAGAAAACAAGGATGTCAAGGATTTACCACTTAAAAGTTGCATAAAGTTTGGCATAACTTACTCTTATTTTAACTTACTCCAATTTTAAATTATAAAGTTTTTCTCTGATTCTCCATTTATTTCTTTTAACACACTAGTATTGGTTTCTTGGAACAGAAAGCTGACTTTGTCCTCCTTGAGGCATTTATACCCTGTGAGTACATAAGTGAACAAAAGGATCAGATTAGATGAAAAAGCAAATTCAGCAATAAATAGCAGCAAGCACTTTGCAGTACTTCACATCAGTGAATAAGGTCTGCATCTTTCCCAGATAAATAAGCAAACAGAAAACCAATGTAAATACATGGATCACCCCAATGAATTCAGTTCTGTAGACAGAAAATCTGCTACTCCAGGGGCTTCCAGGAGTAAACCTGACAGAATCTCCTTTGATGGAGGGAAAACATTGTTCTAATTAAACAATTTTAAGTGAATCTTCCTCATCCTCATAGTTTTTATGCAAAATATGTAAAATTGGCCAAGCCCCATTTGAAAATTGGAAGCTGATGTTTAGGCTAATAAAATTTAATTTATAAATATAACAAAAGGTTTTAAATTTTTCCCCATGTTTGTCATGTTTTAGGATATTGTTTTCTTACATTAGTATCAGATGCTCAATAAAGACATGTTTGTATTTCTTCTGCTTCAAGATATCTAATACATAATACAGTAACATACACATGTAACTTGCCGGTATCTACGTGCCAACCTAAAAAGGCTCATTGTCCTTATTAGATTTAATTAGATCTAGCCACAACCGCCAATTAAGCTGTCACTTTAATATAGAACCAAAGCGTATGGATCAAATATGCAACCTTATTGAAATTAGTCAGTCCTAGTTCCATTTTTTCCTAAAAATTGTGCTGCTCATTAAAAGAAGTATTTATTTTAGTTTTAACTTTTAGCAATTCACTGTGAATGTAAGAAATAAAAATAGATAAATGTAAAAAGAAGATATTGTTGGAAAAAATGGAATGTACTGTGGTCTGTATTATTTATGAGTGACTAGGGATACCAAGAAGAAGGGAAAATTTTTACTAACAAAGCAAACCATATAGCTTATAAATATCTTGAGCTTTGAGATGCAGAGAGAATATTTGTTCTGATGAAACATATGTATAAAAGCAGGCAGAATTACATTTCTAGTCAATTCAACACGTAAAAACTTGTGTAAAATCCTGTGATAGACAAAGTATGATCCAAAAGACTGTGACTTTTTAATGTTAGGGTGATCTTCATGGAAAGTTCATGCTTAGTGATTTTTTTCTGGCATAGTAGCATATTCATATAGTAAGAAAAATCATCAATTTTGAAAAGTCAAGGTTGCATCGGTCTAAGCCTCATTCAAATACATCTGTTGACTTTCAACACCAGTGTCCAAACTGAATTTTAGCTTTTTAAAGGAAGTTAACACAGCCTAATGTTTGGCAAAAAAACCCACAGAATCTCTGCCATCCTTCTGTATTTTACAGATTTTAGAAGACACATATCCATGTTGCTTATGTACAGTCTCAAATGAGTTGAAAAACAAAGAGTGAAAGAAATATTAAAATCCAGCTGTTACTGAAGTCAGTAAGAAGGCTCACATTTTTTTCCATCTGAGCAGAATCAGGCCCTTGGCTATCTATGGAATGTCTCCTGAATTCAAACATACATCAAACTGATAATTCATGTTCTTGAAGAACACTTTCAGGAAAAGTCAAAGGCACAAGTTTTAAGATGTCTACTGCTGCTTGTAGATGTGGTGATGGTGGACTATTGATCAATTCACACTGATTCAGCTCCTATGTTACTAGCATTTTAAGCACTGGGCTCAGATCAGGTGGGACCATTAATTCAGAGACAACACTTTTGGAACTCATCCAGGCACAGCAAATTTTATACAAATTCCCCTAAGACAGAGAAAGCTATGTTTACCTGGCTTCAACTTTTTACAGAAGGATTATAAAAATTCAAGTCAATCCCATTTCAGCAAGCCAGGAGAAAACGGCCAATCTAAGAAGAGGGTTTTTTTTCCCCAAATGGCTTCCTAAAGTAGAGGCACAAGGAAAAGGTGACAAGAAGTGCATAGAAAAGACTTATTTCTGGCCAAGCTTTTGAGTCATCCATCAATTGCTCACATATAGCCTAATCTGGGCACTTACACAAGTAAGGGAGGAAAAGGAATAGTGCAAAGTGGATGAGGAAAGGAAACGGCTGGTTGCATTCAATTTTCAGTCAAAGGACTATTCATACACTAGAAAATAAAGATTATCTCTGACAATCCTTTTCCCATATAGTTTGGTATTTAAAATTACTACAATTTGCAAGTTGAAAGCTGACTTTTAGGTATAGTAAAAATTCTAGCCACAAATCTCCATCTTTAGTCTAATGTTTTACCTTTTCATATTTTACCTCCACTTTGACAGGTTTTCTGGACTCTGGGACTGAGAGTCCAAGCACTTACATGTAGACCTGGTTGCTTGGGGTCCTCCCTGTGAGTAAAATGGAGTCACCTAGTACATTTGTGGACCTCTGAATTGTCTTTTCCACTATGAAACAAAACGGTGGATTTCCCCTTCATCCCAGATGTACGCCAAGCTATATCTCCATGGATATGAACTACATCTAGTGCTGGGCAACAGGAGATTTACAGGAGAAGGCACCCATGATGTTCCCTTTCTGCAGCAGGACACATCACGACAGCCCCAGGTGCAAAGTGGAAAGCCGGTCTGTGCTCCTAGACGAGGGAATATAATCCCTTAATAACTTTCCCAGGGCTAGACAGCAGTGTCAGTTTTTCCCTGTTAACTTTCCTTGAGAATAGCAAAAATAGACAAAATTTCCTGTAAAAATATATGTACAGATTAAAAATGATGACAAAAGGTCTTTCCAAGACAAACAACCTACAGCCCCATTACTTTTGAAAGTTCAAGTATGTATTGTCATATATAGGTTATTCTGGTTTGTAGCTCTGAATGACTCTCAAATTAATAGCTTTAACTGTTGGGGTTTTAAGAAAATTGCAAACGTCCATGAAAAGAATTCGACTGATTTCTTTCCTTCCCTCGCTTCTTCTAAATCACAGGAATCAAAAGCTCTGACATTGTTTCATGCAATAATGTTTTATTTTCTGAAACTAATATTTAGACAACATATTTATTTTTTTTAAATCTTGCTTTTTTTTGAGACTGAACTTGAACTCCATTTACTGGCAAGTCCGCATTTACAAGGCTGCCAGCTAAAAATAATGCATGAGGAAAGAAGTCATGTGGAACAAGTCAGGGCGTGACACAAACATTAAGAAATAAAATTCCTTGCAATATTCTGCAGTCATACAGAAAAAGTTAAAGTTCATGGTCACAGAGGAAAAAGTCTGTAAGCAGTCCAATGCAGTGTACTAACTATTGCTGTAAATTGAAACACAGTCTACCCTAAAATGTTCTTTTCACAGTAGCATGCAAGTATGACAACGTAAGTATAGCTGAGCACCTGATCAGGTGAACACCTTTTTGTATATCCTGGGTGATGACCCTGGTCATGGCAAGGGCAGCCTGGATTTATGCTGGGCTGTGGTGGAGTTTGAAGATACTGCTGAAGCTGTGGAAAACTGCTGCCATGAATACAACCGCCCAAATTTGCTTAAAATAAGCCAAAATTTATTAAATGTTCAAAGTGAGATTGAGGAGAGATTTAGAAATCAATTGATATGACTGGGTTTTTTCCAATTCTCCATAAAATTGATATAATAATAATTACTGCAAGGCTGTAGTATAATCTATTGCTTGGAGAGTGCTTTGAAGTTTTTAGATAAAACTTGATGCATAAGATATTAAAACATAAATAAGTCACAACATGAAGTTTGCATATTGAGAGCATTTCAAGATAGATATGGGTAAAACATTTTGACTGAACTTTTGGTGGTAAGAGACAAAGATTCAAAGGCATCAGTTCTGTGGAATCTTCCATTTAGTACCTCTTCCCTTAAAAGAAATAAGTCATCATCTTGGAAATATATATAGACTATTTCCAGCATTAGATATAATTGTGACATAACTATTACAAAGTCATCTTTAAACATTTTTAGGAAGATGATTCAATTTGTGGTAGCTTTCTAATCATTTACATTTCAAAATATAACACTTAATTTAGAATAATCTTTGCCATGTGTTTAAAAATTCTGCTTTTTACCCGGTTCTGTTCCACAATGAGAAGGTTAAGATTTTCAGACTGCATTCTCAGAAAGAGCCATGTGCTTCATTGTGTAGCTGACTGGTGTATACATAAATAACGGTGCAGAATAAAGTGGATTTGTGAATGGACCCAATCGTGTGCACAAGAAAACCAAGAGCAGTGCCTTTTATACTGCTGTTTGTGCAATGCAAGTCACGGATATGCAAAGCATAAACGTGTTTCTGCCTTTGGGCTACTAGGTTGCTATTGCACAACAATTTATCTTAAATTAAATGGCTTCAGAGATGTGAAATAAGCGTCATTCACCTGCCATCTCTTCCTTTATTATGCCTGATGCTATCGTATCATATTGTTCCTAATCCTTCTCTGTGGGTGGACTGTTTGCACCACTTCTGGTTTGTCTCTGACTGCAATAGTACCACTGTGAGTTTTCTTTCAACAAAACAGCATCGTAACATCTATCACAAGAATCGAGAGCGAGTCCTTTTTGCTGCTCTGCCAAGATCTTGAAACTCACCTCATTGTACCGTGAGCATTTTTGACCCGAGCTAATGCGATTCTTGACCTGTCTAAGAACACCGAGAATCAAACCATCGTCTCTTGGGAGAGGCAGGTTTAGCAAAATAATCTCAAACTCATTGAATCACCATGGCAGCAGAAAGAGATACAGATTTCTGCTGAGTGAAAGGATCTACAGATTGGAGACAAGGACACAGGGAAAAAAACCCACTTCTTCCCTCACCCCCTCCATCAATACTTCAGAAAGCAGTCCTAGAAAACAATGCAGGACTGAAAGCTGTATCATTGTGGTTGGGGTAAGTGACAGCCATCAAACAAAGGCATCGGGCTCAGAGGGAGCCCCAGGGAGGTTAATTGGTGCCTGTATGCACACGCAGGACAAGGCGGGGGATTACCCACGGAGCGATTTGCCGTCTGAGATCCCTATCACTGCTGTTAGCTCAGGTACATTGGAGAACAGCTAACACATCTCAACTAGTTTGGTCCACTAATCACTAAGGGGCAGGTTGCAGCACTCTCATTAAGACATTTAAATCAGGCTGGCTGCAGGAAATAAGCTGCACAGAAAAGTAAACAGTGAAAGAATTTGGGTTGTTATCAGCTTTCTTCATACACAATGACATATTAATTGATAGAAAAGCTATACTCTGGTAAAGTTGGAATGCAGACTTGCTGTTCTCTTCATAGACAATTGAAGAAAAACATAAATATTCAGAAGCCAGGCCAGAAAAAAGATAGGCAGTCAACGTGATCCTCTCTCCCTAGGCAGCTGCTGCTCACTTGTGTGAGCTCTAGGATGAAGGCTGATGCCCTGCTGCCTGACCCCGTATGTCAGATCTGCATAAGAGCTGCTACACAACCTACATCTCATCCATCCAGCTGCACAACTCACTTCTTGCCAACCACTCAGCATCACTATTAATGTATTCCTTCAAAACCCACATGGAGTAAGATAATAACCTAAATACAGGACTGTGAGCTCACAACGCTTGAACTGATGAACACGAAAGGGACATAAAGCACTCAAGGAACCCAGTTCACATTTCTTCTTTGCAAAGAGACACCAGTGACACTTGCAATCCCCCAAATCCCCTGAAACACCACTGAGTGCTGCCACTCTCTGTGCTGGCTGGTTGTGTCAAGGAGCAGAATCACAGGCAGAAGGAGGGCAAGACTCTCAAAGGAAGGAACACATTGCAGTTTTGTGTGGCGAGTATGTTCATTTTAATTGCTGGGGAACAATGCTACTCCACACCACCCACAGCTTGGGCCTGTGACTTAGTGGCACAGTCTGTCCCTACACATACAATATGGCTCACTTGTTTTCTATTATTATTTTGTAACACGACTTTACAGCGAGCAATTTAACAGTTTCCTTTCCTCTTTCTGAGTGCCTTTTGCACATTATTTTTATGTTAGCTTTTTGTAACTTGAGGACCATGTTTCTCTGACCCATCACTTGCCAGTTTGGGAAGGAAACTGAAGATTTTTTTTCTGCCCTGTGCTACTACTTCAGGCAGCAGCTGCCTACTTTACTTACCTCTACAGACAGTTCCTAACCCATACTAATGTAGGGTTAAAAAGCACTCTTTATGCATAGGGAACACACTTATGGTAAATCCATGCTATTTTTAAACAATCACAATGAAAATCACTGTCATGTCTTCCTTGGTGATGGCATGTAGCTGAATGTTACATAGGGTTCCCCCTCTCGGAACAAATTTTTACTGATCTTGCTTTGTTTAAACTGCTTTAGTGCATGACTTGATGGAATGTGTGGAGCAGAAGGAAACTTTGGATTGAATGCCAGATGCCTGCTTCATTCCTCTAACCTACAGTGTTATTAAAATATTACCAACTGGTTCTCAGGATCTTTCCACTGCAACAACTTAAAAATAATTTGGATATCAGTTTTTTTGCTTACTGTTGTGTTGTGATTGTTGTCTCTGTTGTCACAAGTATGAATATCAGGTAATGGGTACCATTCATTTTTGTAGTTAGTAGTTTTCCTGGGGCGCTAGTGACAGGAGAAATGTATGCATTAAAACAAGTGTGATGGAAAGCAGCTCTCTTTATAATTTCAGCCCAGCTGCTGTATTGATGGATACAATCTTTGCCACATGCTCCAGGTGGCTTCTAATGCCTGACTCCCTGCAGAAACCTCTATTTACACATCTTAAACCACTTATTGGATTTGAACAGGATTTTTCAGCCTGAGTGCAGTAACAGTGTTCACTTATGTAATATTTGTAAATCCTGGCTTTACATTTCACTCACCAGACTATCTTCAGAGGCATTCAACAGGGCCTTTATGTAGTCATATTCTTGCTTTTTAGTGAGATCCCATCAACTTGTATGGCTACAAAGTGCACTGCTAAATTTATTTTCCATCGTCAGGGGCTTACAGTGAAGTGTAACTCAATTAATCAATCCTTGCTGAATAGTGCTTTTCTTTGTCACCAGATTTCATATAAAATTCATCTGAAAGCTTTGTATTCAAAGTTCACAAAGGTTAACCTTTATTCAGGGCACGCATCTCCAAAGGCTCTAATCAACTTGTCTACTGTTGTTTAAAACTTCACTTACTACTGTACCAGTTGCTTTGAATTATTGTGCTTGAGACCTTTATTTGGTGCTTCAGTGACTGAGCTGGCACACTGAAGGCTGCAAAATAAAGGGCTTTTATAATTATGGATGGGTAGCACAGTTACCAAAGGATACATATTCCATCTTGTCTTATGCATTACAACTGTCCACCACCCAGACATTTACTGTACACTTTGTAGCTGTGCAATAAAACTTCAAGTGTTCTACTTCCCCCAGTAATTCTGTTCACAGCCCAGATCTCATATAATGTTTAAGTGACTTAATAATAAGTTAGTGTGCTAATTAGTGGAGACAACAGCAGACACCCATGATTTATAGCAAATGCCCAACAGATGATTACACTGCTGAACCACAAGTAAATCTTTTCCGCAGTGAGCCTTTAGAATTAATTGCACATCAGTATACTTATTTTGCTCTTTTATATTAAAGAAAAGGGAAGAGATGAAAATGTTCCCTTTGAAAGGTGGACCTTATGGTGGCTGCAGGTGTTTCTGCTGATAGAAGGCATTGGTATGCAGAAACAGAACCATTTTCAGATAGGATAAACTTTTATTCCCATCCTCCTTTGTTTAGTATGAAATATTATTCTCCACTTGAGTGATGTTTGCATTCCTTTCCAACACAGTTAGTTTGATTTGTGACCTGAATACAATGACATACATACCAATAATCCATTACGTGAACTAACATATTTGGGATTCTTGAAGGTGGGAGTGTAAGGAGACAACAATTTGACTACATTATTTCTTTGAATTTCAGCATAGATTGCACATCTTTTTTCAGTAAAATCTTATAAAGATATTAAGTACATAAATTTAATATGAAAGCAAGGCATCTGGACTGACACAATAGATCTAAGGAAACATTAGCACTCGGATTATTGACCCAAAAGACTGTAAGAAGGATTAGCATGACAGACTGTAACAGTTCCTCCTGAGACTTTACAGTCTGCTGAGTCCAAAGTCCACTTTGCACAATCTCCCAAGCAGAGAATGTTTTCCAAATAAGCATGTTTTCTGAAATATTTGCTAAACTACAAACCACACTCCAATGGAGCTGTGGCAGTCCATCCAGTGAGTATTAGGTAAACCAGAATATAGATAGAACATAGAGCAGAAGCCTGCAAATAGTAAGCTTGAAAACACATAATCAGAACACTAAATACAGAGATATGTAAATGTAACAAAAATAGTTACCTGAGATATTGACCAGATCTGAGGTAAATGATACACAAAATATAGTCTCTAATTCACATTGAAAGATTATTTTGGGCTAATCACTATTACTTTTAAAACAGATTATTTTTCTTTCCTTAATTACTACAATATAAGACAAGAATAAGTTTGATCCCTATATGCTAAACTAACTAAAAAGAGGAGGATTCCAATTAGTCATCTGCCCTCTCATAACATCATTGACTTTTTCTTCAGTCCCACTGATGTAAAAATGTCCATGCCTTCATCTTAAATAAGGGAAACTTGGTGTTCTAAAGCAGCTTTTAATTTTCCATCTGGAATTTCCTCCAAAGCAAAGATGGCCATTGCACTTCCAAAAGATAAAAGAAAATGAAGAGTACTCTTAATCTTTGTTCTGTTCTTTGGGGTTTTTTTCTCATTTTAGTTATAATGTTCCAATTATTTAAGGCGACCTGAAAGATAAGGAAATCTAAGAGATGGGAGAAGAGGAGACATGGAATATCAAAAGCTAAAAATAATGAAAAATCACCAACACCTTTCTTTTAGCAAATAAAATATATTTCTCCTTCAGTGAATTAGGTTTCTTCATTGATGTATTGGAAAATTGAAGACTAGCCACAAAAATAATTTTTCAACCAACACTACTGTAATCACAAGGCTGCTAATGACATGCTGCATAGCTTCAGGGCAAATCAATTAATCTGTACATCAATATCTCCATCTGTGATATGAATATAATAATTCTTCCTTTTTTCTTAATTAATTCATAATATTCTCTCTCCTTACTTGTCAAGTGCCCATAACATTCATTGCTGAGGATTAAGTCCATGGAGCTGGAGGGGCTGACCAGAAGAGAAGCCGTGAACCCACAGACAGAGACCTAGTCCAAAGTGTTCACAGAGAGTGAGGTAACCATAGGGTAACACCAGTCCTGGGAGACCTTGACAGGAGACCTCTCACCATGACATCCAGGGAACCCAGTCTGACCACACGTTTTGGCTACCCACCAGTGTTGCCTGCCTCTGGTTTGGGGAGCATTTGCTCATGAGACTTTACCTAGTGTCAATTCCCTTAACAGAGCATGACTCTGATTTGGTATCAAGATATTTCATCCAGGATGGCCTTAAAGGCTGCCAGATGCTGGCGTCTCCTCTCATGAGGTACTAAAAGCCCACCAAAGTTGATGGGCAGTGCTGTCACTGCAAACAGGGTCCACAGCATTTCAAAACTATTAAAGCCAATTTTACTTGGGAGTCATCTCTTCTAGGAGCTACTTATCTGTCACTCTGCTGGCATGTTGCAGTCACATTGCTCTTACAGCCTAGTCACAGCCCCCCATTATATGACAGTTACTTTAGAGTACAGAGCAATCCCATTACACTTACTTTATATTGACAGTTGTACGATGCCACTGTCATATCACAGATATTTCCTTGTCATAACTTAGTGACATTGTAATCACATGACATACTTTTTTAGAGCATGCTGAATCTTTTGCATGGAAAACTCTGATAACAGCAGTCACTGCTTAGTTATTTCTTACCTGTAGTTATGACAAAAATGTTTTGTGGTGGTCATTTCTACGAGGTGCTTTGATTCTCGCACAAAGAACCATGGAAAAGCTGCTGTTGCTTACTACAGAACAAGTCCCGGGTCCTTAGAAGCACTTCAATGTCAAATTAAAGTAGGAGCTAATTATATTTACAGCCAATTCCATATTTTGTACATGCTTTTAGATTTTACTATTCAAATACTGTAGGTATTTTCTCTGCATTTTGAATTCTTATCCTTATTAAAGCTACGTAAAGAATTACGCATATAATTCTGTTTGCATGTTCTCACAAAAAAAAAGAATAATTTGTTTCAAAAGCATTTCCTGTATAACTTCTCATTATAACTTTGTAATTCTTTGTAGTCACTGTGTCACATGTATTTATAAGCAACATGTAAGTTGTGTATCAATATAGTTCAAATGGCATATTTCTGCTCACTCATTGGATGATGAGTCCAAGGAGAAACCATCACCGCTGTTAATCATCCTTCAGTTTTTTTCAGCAAAATGTTATACTGGAAACTGAAACTGCTGGTAAGAGACATTCCTCTACAGGTCTTTAAAAATTAATCCTTTCCCAGCTATTATATAGCAAAAACATTTAGAGAAGAAAAGAAGCTATATATCATCTAAGGGAGAGAGTTTAAACATTTGTAGCAATGAAGATTTTGCACTATTGCCATTACTATATATTTGTCTGAGTATTACAAAAGCTTGTTTTCCCTGAATCTCCATAATTACACAACAACAAGGAAATTCTGTCCTAAATCAAACCTACATCAAAACTCATCAACTTGAAATCACTTCACCCCAGGATCAGGTAATCAATGCAAGTGCCTTCCCTAGTTATGTAAAATTTCTCTATGCAGAAGAAATAATAATAGAAAAATCACCCACCCCCAAATGAGTCCCTTTGTCTGATTCTGTAAAGAACTATTGATTCAATAAGTAAGTGTCCAAATAATCTTGGGACTCATGATACAAAGGCTGGCCTTTGTTCCACATTCCCAGCTTTACACTTTGACTTCATTACCAGTCCTACACACCATAGGCACTGGTACTTCCCTTCAAGTACTGAGTTGGATGTAGCAAAATAATTTCTTCTTAGCTGTAGGTAACTTTTTCTGAAGATAATTTTATGTTTCTTTTTGAATTCTAAGTCATGTGAGGAAAAAAACTGATTTTAGGTCTTTGTTTTAAAAACTTTCTTATAAAACATAGCTATAGTTAGCCCTTTAAATTTTGTTAATTTCAATGTTTTTTTAAATTTTGATTTCCCAAGCAGTTATTTGTTTGCTTTAAATTATCTCAAAGACAAGTGCTGTTCCTCCTCAGGAGATGTTTCTGTACACTCAAAG
This sequence comes from Brachypteracias leptosomus, assembly GCA_013401335.1. NCBI lineage: Eukaryota > Metazoa > Chordata > Aves > Coraciiformes > Brachypteraciidae > Brachypteracias > Brachypteracias leptosomus. Next base: position 23,266 of record VYZX01020414.1, read on the forward strand.
CGGAAGCTCACCATGGTGGATGTCATAACATAGTATGACTGTTTTGGGAAGAAGACTGACTTTTAAAACACCTTATTTCATTCCATGGGAGAAGGTTGTTACCTTCTCCCAAGTAACAAGTGATAGGAGAAGAGGAAACGGTTGTACCAGAGGAGGTTTAGATTTTATATTAGGAAAAAACTTCTTCACAGAAAGGGTTGTTAAGCACTGGAACAGGCTGCCCAAGGAAGTGGTGGAATCACCATCCCTGGAGGTAATTAAAAGACATGTGGATGATGTGCTTAGGGACATAACTTAGTGATGGGCTTGGCGGTATTAAGTTAATGGTTGGACTTGATGATCTTTTCCAACTGAAATAATTCCATGATTCTATGGTTGATTCTCTTTCCTGCACATTAGAGTGTGGCATTATCTTTTAATTATTCACCTGGTATATTTAAGATGCAGCTCTTTAAGTTCTTTCCCTGTAAGTCTCTCCCACTAAAATGGTCTTGTTTTCAAAACAAAGAGCATGCTGCAAATTGTATTAAAGCTTTATAAGATGCAAAGACAAAGGATGTCCTCGGAAACACTACCATTGATATCAGTGTAGGTAATACGGACCTTGCTGAACTTGACTTTGAAGCCCAAATTTTAAAATTATGATCCCTCTGATTTTGACAGGGATCAGACTTGCATATAACAATGTCAGTTGTATGAAAACTAGGATATTTTAACAGGCAAAATCTCATTTTTTACATGTAAATCCAGCACAAATTAAATGGGTTTTGTATCTGGATACTTTATAGACTGTCTACTTGTGCCAGTTCTTAAAAATGACATATGTACATGATATGCCAGTGCAAAACCACATTGAACAAAAACCCTAATGTTCTGCTGATAATGTAACATTTACTCTAGTTGATACCCTTAACACTTTTGCTCATTTTAAGCACTGCTTTACTAAAGTCTCTTGAAATAAAGCTGAAAATGAAATAAAATTGAAAATGAAATAATCTTAGCACAAAGTCAAATTAGAAAAGAATCAATAAGCATTAGCATTTTAAGAAATAACCAGGGGAAAACTAGCAAATTATCCCACAGAAAAGGGATGATATTAATACAAAAGAATAAGAAGCTAATCAAGAAGAGGAATCTGAACACCCACAGAGGATTTTTCAAGCTGTCCTAAGTTTATTTCATTACTTTGAAAATACATATAATATCTGAAAAATGAATACAAAAATCTACTTGTACTGCTATATGACTAAAATCTTAAACAGCCAGATTATGCAGAGCTGCCAAATGAAGGCTTCCAGTCATTACCCTCTTCACAGCACATTGCATTCCTACACTGCAGAAGTGCTCAGCATGGAGCAGATCTGTAGCCGTTCAGTGGCCTCCAGCTTCAAGATTTCTCCCTAAAAGCAAGAAGTAACAGATGTACATACAGTCTTGTTTTGAGGCTTTAAACTGTGGGGCAGATATTCCACCAAACAAACCCTATGTTTTCTTAGGCATCACACACTCATCTCCAAAACTCAGACCTGAGCCTGTGGACTGCAATGTGGTCTATGCCAGCTCCAAAGAAATTGTTTAGGAAGTAGACAATTTTTTCAGAATGATCCATCCCTGTATACAATTTTCCTAGCACCTCACAACAAGCAGATATTTTTTCTCACTTTGGAGGAAAATGGGTTGAAAGCATCTGTTTTTCATGCCATCACACTTTTTTAATTTAAAGAGCAAAACCAGAAATATATAGCAGAACTAATATGGGCCACAGTCTTTTTACACTTACATGTACTATCTGTAACTGGAGCAATAAAACTTCCAAGAACAAACAACCTTTTTTATGTCCACTTTTATTTGTCTACTGTTCAAAAAGTCTATAAAAAAGTTCTACTCTGTAACTTGTGGAGTTAAATCCAGCTCACCAAAATAATGAAGGAAGAACGCTCTTTTAAAAATAGATCCGGTTGCAGCTTAATTAAAGAAGTTAAATACATTCCATTGCTATGAGGCACTTCACAGCAACACATAATTTATTATCCGGAACTAGTTACTGGGTAAAAAAAAAAAAAATTAAGTTCATTTCTTACTGTTATGGATTAAGGTAGCAGAAGTGTAGGATGCTACCAATTTATTTTGTTGTTATTTTTAAACCATGCTAGTGATTAGTTTCAAGCAATTATATGCAAAAACAAGTAGTTGCTTGCCTGGATTTCTTTTTCATTAATGCAGATAGTTTAATTGTATTTCTTCTATATATTTCAAAATATAGAAACATGGTGAAATATTTCAAGCCAGTATGTTTTCATTGTTAAAATATTACTTCTGAATAATTTCCTTTATGCATTATAAATACCTTGTATTTGGGTTGTTAAGAACAGTATTTTACATACCATCCAGTATTACATGATTTGTGTACGCAATATTTATTGTATACTACACACGTGAAATACCTAGGTAGAGGGCAAATATAACTGTCACATAGTCTACAGGAAGGAAATACCAAGCAAGAGACCTGGTATGTCTCTCTAGGTGCACAAACACTAACTGGATGGCTGGCCAGCACACCAGTGGTAGGTATGCATGGATGAGGCATCAGGTCTGGCCATAGCTGAGGGTCATTGCTCAGCCAACCTCTGCCCGTGCCAGAGCACACACACTGTACCTGTGGGACTAGCTCACCAGAGATGATTTCACAGGTCATGCACTATGCAGACTTGTCTTAAGTATTTAATAAATGAAATTAGCAGTTCTTGAGTGGATACACAGACTGTGGTAATGGTTTCCTGCTTACCAAAAACTTCTGACTAAATCTACCATAATTCCAGCAACATGAAACAAAATTCCACTTACCCAAAAACAAGATTAGGGGTTTCTGTTCAAAAATTTAACTTATAAATTGGAAGTTATCTTCTCCCTGTATTATTGCAGTACCATGACTCTGCGGAAGGTTCCTTAGTTATGTGCACAAATACTCCCAAAGCAGCCCAAAGTTTGAACAAGACAATGTAGTTATTTACTGTTGGTTTTCTCCCTCACTGGAGAAGAAGTGTAGGGTGCATCAGAGAATTCCACTGTTGTTTGGGGTTTTTTTGATGGTTTTAGGTGAATTGTGAAATAACAAAACATCTGGAGATAAGATGGACAAGTGCAAGTGGGAACATATAAAGAGGTATAAATAGGAGTTATAATGTAAATTTTAAACTCATGGTTCTACTGTATGCAAAAAAACCTAACAAATTGTGAGTCCAAGAGGAAATATAATGTCATTGAGGCAAAAGTGTCAAGATGTAAATAATCTAAACAGAAGCTGTTATGCACTAACTCAATGCAGAAACTATTCAGTGCCTGAAAAAAGGCACTTTCATGAACTATCACAGAATTACAGAACCACAGAATAGTTGAGGTTGGAAGGAACCTCTGAAGGTCATCTAGTCTGGTTCTCCTGCTAAAGTACAATGCTAAATTACATAATTAAAAAATTAAAATAGAACCCTAGTTATATAGGAAATCATTAAATGGAAATCTCAAGGAATAGCACAAGCATGACAAACTACATGGCAAACATTCAAGACCAGTAATGTCTGACGCATACAGATGATATGTTGTAATGGTTTTGCCTACAGAGAAGGACTTTGCCAACAACTACCTTCCAACTTTACCAAAAAGTTCATTGTATTCCAGCAATACGTGCTTGGATTGCATAAAGGTCATGATTATCTGCTGAGCCAAATGGGAAATGCAGATGAGACATAAGTTTCCTTTGATGAGCCATCCAATAACATCATTGAAGAAATGGCCACAAAATCCATCATCATCAAAACTTTGGGGACTGAAAGAATGTGCATTACAGTAATGCTGGCAGTGTTAGCAGATGGTATAAAATTGCCACCGTATGTGATCTTGAAGCGGAAAACAATGCTGAAGGACCAGCTGCCTACTGGAATAACTGTTAGGTGTCAAAACCAAGGATGGATGTCTACATGAGCTGAACATCGCTTGGAACAGGAGACCAGGTGTGCTGATATGCAAAAGGAGAACGTTTGTCCTAGGCACATTCAAGGAGTACCTAACACTAGCAATGAAGACTCTCATTGGAGAAATGAATGCCACTCCTGCAGTTGCACCAGGAGGAATGTCACAACTGCAGGTGCCTGATGTAGTAGAGAACAAGTCCTTTAAAGAGTATTTGTAGACCTTATGGCGTTTGACAGAGGATCCTGCTGTAACTCCTGCAGGGAAGATAAAGAAGTCCTAGTGTAGCACTACTTTGTCATTGGATTAAGACAGCATGGGATCAGAAAAAAACAGAAGTTGTCACAGAATGGTTTAGGAAATACTGTATTTCAAATTCAGTGAGTGGAGCCAATAATGATGAGTTTAAAGAAGAGGCTGAGTGGTGAAGACTCTGAAAATAAGGAAAAAGTTGAAAACAGTGAAGAGAGTGACTGTGATGGAAATGATGGTGCCAGATGAAAAATCTAAACTGCAGTAGTAATAAACTATAAAAGAATAAAATAGGAAAAATTCAGGCAAATCATTAGTGAAAAGTTTCTATACTTATTGTATGTTGGTTACATGTATGTAATAAACTTCTTTGTTTATAACCTTTTTCTTTAGGGATACTATTTTAAATTCAGCATCATTGTCCCTGGGTAATATGAGATACTGTCTATATCTTGAAAAAGATAAGGAATAATTTTAATAGACAATATTCTGAGAAAACACTATTAGATGCAGAAGTCTGAGGAGCTAGCAAAAGCAATTTCTCTCCAAACTATTTACCAATCTGTTATGTAAATAGAACATTTGTCAAATTATATTGAAAAAAAAATAAAGCTAACAACAAACAAACCACTTTTCAATTGGTGCTGCTACTGGACTGAATGGTAAATTCCCCAAGCTCAAACAAGACAAGGAGGAGGAACTGTTGTGAATAGGGGTTCAAAATCTGGTCCATTGTTTTTATTTCCTTGTTGGCATTCAGCAAAACACAAGAAAATAACCTAAAATATTGCTTTAGCAACACTTAAACACAAAAAAACCCAAGTCAGCCTGACTCTCTCCATTCAACCACAAGCCCAAGAGAGCTGACCTTGCACACCTCTATCTCTGAAAATCTGAAGATCTGAAGAATCGTAGAGATCTTCACAGATCAGGCTGCTTCAGAGGTATCTGGAGAAGGAAGTTACTTCCAAGACTTTGATCCTCATTGGTACCTTGCCAGAAGTGTTCTAGCTCTTGTGTCTTAATGTGATGAGGCTGCTGTCTACAAGCAGCAAATCTAGAACATGAGCTGAAAGTAGTGAATTTCTGCACCTGGAAATCAATACCCAAGGCACATCCCAAAGCTGTGCTGTAGGAAAATTTAAAAAGCTGGTGGCTAGCTTGAAACTCAGTGCTTATCTGTGCTGGGAAAGGGCTTGTGAGACACCTTCCTGCAGCGGAGAGCACTGTGCAGTTGTCTGCACTGGAGAAAGCAAGAGGCAGAGATACCAGCAACAAGCTCAGGAAAAGACAGGCATGAGCCAACAAAATCTTTCCTCTGACTTCAGTAGGTTTTGGATCGGGTCCCTTGCAAATAGTTTCTACCTCAAAAGTCAGCAGTGGAAAACGTGGATGTTTAATATTAGTCTCTTTTTTTTTTTTTCCCTAAATATTAAGATTTCCAAGCATACAGTGTTTTTCTTGTTGCTGTGTGGAGACCAACAGCCTTTTACTGTGAAATGTACTTACGTTATGACTGGTTCCCCAGTACATTAGCTCTTCAGCTATATATTGCCTTATTTATCCATTCCTATCAGCTTTTCTTTTGTTTTTTCTAAACATTGGTGCTGATCATATAGAAGCCAAGAAAATTCAAGGCAGTTTCCAAAGCTGATCATTTTTTCTTTCTTTTTGTAATGAAGACTCCAAACCAGCACTGATGATTTAAAAATGTGTGTCTACAGTTTATAAGCAAATTGACTCCCTGCCATTCTGTGATGGAGCCTTAGAAATCACACAATGCCTGTCACTATTTTTCAGATATTTAATAAATCTGGTTCAATGATTTTCTGACAATTCTCCACCAAAATTATTCAGGCAGCCTGAGTCTCTCCTTTAAAGAAAAAAAAAAGAAAAAGGTCAAAACCAATGCTGTATGGATTCAATTTTGAGTCAATAAATTGTTGATTAATCTGGCTCATGGTGTGTATAAACTCAGACTTAGCTCTAATGGTAATCATCTCCAGAGTGCCATACAGCTGCATGCTTTCATTTCACACCAAGGGAGCAAGGATTAAATCCCTAATGGAGAAGTCATATAAACAGTTCTAGTCTCTGCAACATGCATAGTCCCCATGGCAGCATATTTGTGTATGCAGCATGTGAACGTGTGAAGAGGAAGGAGGGACTGGTTTAAAAAAATATTAATGAACTTCACAAGGTGAATGGTGCAACACGTAGGACAACAGAACTGAGCAAGGGAGAAATCCAAGTGGATCGGTGCAGTAAGTTTAGCAGGGTGCATTGCATCTTTGGTCACCTACACCAGCCACTCTCAGGTGGCATAGTGCAAAATATCTCTCCTGCTTTGAGTGACAACATATGTATGGTGACAGTCTGAGACAGTGAGCTGTTATGTGCAGGCTGCTGATAGTCATAAAGTCCTAACAGCTATACGTGTTCATTAGTATGCCGCCCTGACCATTAAGTGATTCCACAAAATGTGGTTTTAACCAGACCCTTATTTTCCACCATAGAATCTTCCCAAAGCTGTGCTAAAATCTCTAATATACCAGGGTTAAACACAATGTATTTGTAAAGCTTTCTTTTCTCTTGGAGAATTTTAATCCCATTTATTGGTAACCAGCTTTTAAAATGACATTTTCCTTGCTGCATTTAGCTTAGTCCAAAGGGAAAAAAAAAAAAAAAAAAAGATGCCAGATGTCACGGGGCCAATAAGCAGGTGGGCTGAAGCTTCTGTACCAATTCAAACTGGCACTGTATCAAACCTGGTGGGTATAACCTTTAATTCAGTGCTTCCCTGGCACCAGATCTAGTGCCATCTGCTTAGCTTTGCTAAGCTGTGCTTGTTTCTGTGCAGGGACGATGCCAACAATGCAAACTGTCTCCTACATGTGCAGGGAATCATCGGTGCAACTAGTTTTTCAAGACCCATATGGTGGCATCTGCAAATGTACACTGTCAGCATTGCTACTGGTACCACCCTTCGTGTTTAAGAATGGAAGGAGAGAGCCCTGCTTTGCAATTCACATTAAGCTAAAGGGATATTCTCTTCCTCTCTGCTCCTGTTCTTAAGGACAACTCCAGGACAAAGAGATCATGTAGCTTTTAAAGAGGAAGCAGTTTAGAAATCAGGCATGGGAATAGGGGGAAATCAAGTAACAGTTGGGAAAAAAGGTAATGATTTTGTGGAAGCCCTCTTAACTCTTTACCAGAAAGCTTCCCCTGTGCGGTTAAAGCAAAAAAAAAAATCACTTTCTTGGCTCCTGGGGCTATGAAATGGGTTCGTTTCCCAGAAGTCACCCATGGACATGGACATGGACAGGAATGAATGCTGTCTTATCGTTCCTTCTCTCTGAGGTGATACCATTAAGAAGGTTACATGTCAGAGGGACAGGGTAGGTAGAGGCTGGCTCCAGTACAGCTATTTTGGTGCTTATTCCAGGCATTAAAGAGAATGGCTACTGACATAGAATAGGGGATGAAATGGTAAACCTATGTGCAATGATGTGCAAACCCAGAGCTGTTAAAACTCACTCCAAGCTCTCCAATATATGCTTCATTTTTTTAGAGAGCAGCAACACCTTCTTCCAAGTGTAAGGATGGTGGAGTACATGGGGCCATGGCCAGGCAATGCCTCTTCCCTTCCTCTCCCCTGCACACTGACACACATCCTTGAGAGCGCAGGCTCTTCAAGCCCTTTGCAGAGCCAGGAGGTGTACATGGCAGTTTGCAGGGGAAAGGCAGTGAGGCACCATCCTTGCTCACACCTCTGAGCATTAGCTTGGCATTTTCCACTCCTTCATAATTTGGCCACTCATATTCCCACCGGCTCTGATATGTTACCACCTATCACCAACATCAGTAAGCAAGATCCTGACATGCTGCTCTGCCAACCATCATCAAAACACCTCTGTGCGGTCAGGGAAAGTACATGTTGACCACAAAGAGCAGCTCTCCTTACTGCAAAATGATTAATCGCTCTCACAGAAGGCCAGAAAAATTTGCACTGTAGAGTTTGAACAAAGCTGCTTTCTTTGGGTTGCAGACGCTGCAGTGGAATGGTTAAATATAAACAAAAGGGGTTTTTTCAGCAGAATAATTTTCCACATTTAATTTCATGGAAATTTCCTGTTGATCTAGTCTTCAAAAAAATCACATTTATATAGAGCATAACCCTACCTGACAGTGTGGCTTTAAAGCAAATCCTTCTTCCCTTGCTCTGTGTTCCTCTGATCCCCAAATTGTTCTGTAACATTTTTAAATAAAGAAAAGGTTAACCCAGTAGTTTGGGAATTATGAAGCCTATTGCCATTTTCCTTTGAAACCTCAAGCAATTCTCTATTCTTACAACAACATGGGCTCCCTGCTCCTTCCCACTTGGTATCATTGCCCTCCCACTGCAAGAGCAGTATAGCCTTCTCTCGGTCAAATTCTGCTCACAGGTCAAAGAGGGGACAAAAATTATTCTTAATTTACAGGAAAGTTATGAAACTTCACTAATTCGTGGATTAGTTTCAAGATGTTTGGATAGAATATGTAACAAACTATGCCAATATTACTTCTTAAAATTTCTGTTTTACCAGGTTGTCTTCCCTTCGTCTAGTATAAGATAACGATAATGAATCAGCACCAAACACAGCTGCAAGTCATATCACTGGTAATGAATGAGGACTTTTCTGTTGCTGTTACAAACTTGTAGATAGCTTTAAACTGTGACCTTTAAATCATACTAGTCCAAAACTGCCTTTTTTTATTTTTACACTCCGCATGTTCTTTTTCTTGACATTCTATCTTCCAGAAAATCATAATTGAAGATTATAACTAACAGAAATTAAAACTTTCTTTATAGAAAGGCCAATATCTTTGGGGCAGAAAGATACAGACAGAAGAAAGATTTATATATTCCTTTGATACATTAACAAAGAATTTATGCCATGCTTTTGAGTGTTAGGCTACAGTTTCTTTCTCTAATACCATTCATCATGATTGGTATACAATCTGCATGAAATTTCTGAAGGTCTCCTCATCATGTGCGCTTGTATAAACAGACAAACAAGAAGAAATTCACACTTGTTGCAAGTTTGCTATGGATGCTGCTGGTGCATTGCAGAAAACAGTTAATTGCCCAAATCCACTGCTTGCACTGTTAAGCAGCTTTTTTGTTTTTACAACGAAAGATTACTTGCAAATACTCCCTCTTGTGATGAAAGCTAGAAAACCAATGGAATCATTTCCCAGTGGCTCAAATCTTTCTGACAGACATTGTTCAAGTGCTACAAATAGCCTGCATACGGGATTTTTAAATCCTTCCATTATTTGATATTATAAAAGTGATGATTGTCTTTCAGAGACATTAAAAAAAGGCTCATTCATCTCCTGATGAGACATTGCATGTGCTCAACCTCATATTTAATTTCATTACTCATGTGAAAAGGACATATTTAAAAGGAGGTACTTGTTTTTCCTTTCCCAATTGATAAGACAATATTTTAAAATTGTATATGTTGGTGAGTCTTCAAAGAAACAAAGGACCATTTAAAACAATAACAACAATAAAGTTCCTTTTTTTCATCTTAGTGTCTTCACTGAGTCGTAAATCACTTCAACCTTGAATTTCAGCCATCGACCAAGGGTAGCTGCTGGACATTATGAAGTTAACAATACCCGACTTAGATTTTGCAGAAGACTGGTAAAAAAGTATACAAATATCTACAAAATAAAAATGAAGTACTTAATCCATATTTTGAAGGGCTGTTAAGCTGCCTTTTTCTGCTTAACTCAAAAAAGATGTTGGCCTTAGAAAATCCATTTTAACCCGAAGAAATGTCACCTGAGTCCTCATTCAGAAAATCCAAGTTTGTGAAAATCCAGCTGCTTCTCTTATCTGATATTTATTTTTTCCACAGAAAAGTTAATTAGGCTCCTAGGTGTGCCTTGTGCATATCTAAGTCTTAAATTTAGTCTTCCGATGTTTCACTGAGAGTTTACTGTTAGCGTGTTACTCATTGTTTACTTCATTGCCCACTAGACATTCTCCACCATTGATTTCATTCTATCAGTCACTGTGGAAGAGGAGTAACACTTTACAAGTCAAGTATTAGGAACAGTGGAGCAGACAGTTTTGATGAAGGGAAAATATTGGTTAGAGACAAAAATTACACAGAATCACAGAACATTAGGGGTTGGAAGAGACCTCGAAAGATCATCTAGTCCAACCCCTCAGATTTAGAATTTAGAAATTAAATACCCAAACTCTGATCCATTTACACAGTTTTACAGAGCTCTGGTTGCCCTCTCCAGCTACGTGATACAAATTGAAAGGATCCATAATTGCTTATGCATTTCTACGTGGAGATCAAAAACATGAGTGCATCTAGATTTGCTTCTGTTTTTAATAATTCATAGAATCATAGAATCATTTAGGNATTACCACATGAAATGTACATGTATTATTGCACAATCAGTGGAGAGCTTCTACCCTGAGCTACGACCAGACCATATGTCTGGAGGATGCCACTCTAAGACCTAGATCCTGTAAAAGTTTCTGTTCATGTTTCAAGGAGCTCCAACACAAACTGCTGCCACTCTTCATACTGATTGCTCATTATATTTTTTATTTATTGTTTTAACTTAAGTATGTCTTTCACACTCCTCTCCTTGCACTCCAGTGTACTTTACTTTGGGCACCAACAAACAGTTGATTTTTTCTATTCTTTGTTCTACTGATACTGATCCTGAACTTCTGGACGTTCTTACAAATACCACTGAAGTGCTTGAATCAATAAAAAGATTTTGTAGACTGTTTTCTTCATATATATCTACACCATTCAAATATCAGTCTATATCTATACCTGTAAAATAACACTCATGGCTTGGCCAGTTCACTTCCAGGTTCCTCGAGGCTCAGTAACAGAGTGCTACACACTGCGAAGGAAGAAATGATCAATAGAACTCATCTCAAATATTTTTGTTCATTTCACTTGATAATGTCAAACCATTCCTATCAATTTACTTATTTATTTTCTGACAACAACAGCTTAACCTTGGATTGTCTTATCTTATAAATGAAAAAAACCAAAAATAACATAGAAACCAAGTAGAATCAAGTAGGCAAGGCCCCTCAACCCAAGCCACAGCACCAGACGAGCATTTCACAGTAAACGGTGGCCAGGGTAAAATCCTTTAGTGTTTTTCACCCTCTGCTGAATGCTGTTCTAGTGCATTTTCTTCAGAGCAGTTTTAAAGCACACACAAGAAACGATCTCTGGGTTTTGCAAGTTTGGAGAACGGCAAGGCTGGCTCCCCGCAAGCAGGGCTGACCTTTCTAAAGCATTTATTCTGGCGTACCAGGGGCCGAATAATCTGAGAGATAGACATAGAGCACACATGAATAAATGAATCACACAGAGGAATATGAAAATTCCCATGTAGGATATGCCTTTTGCAACATGTTAACCCTTTCTGTAGAGAATTTATAGACAAAGAAGTTGTGTTGATAGCTCCAGTCAACTGTGCTAACTCTGCCATAACTTCATCCATGTGGAGTGAACTATGTCTTCAGCAATGTCTGGAATGTTCCCACATCTGCTTAATTTATTTCAGAAATGCCAGCAGTATCAGAAAAATGTTCATCTACACAGGCTTGTACAGGGTCTCAAGCTCTAATAAATATTACTACTTATTAATCAGTGCCATTCATTTTCGTATGTTTAAACCGATTAAACACAACGACCAACAACAGAGACAAGAAAAATATAATCCCCACTACCATTACGTTCACATTTAAACAGATGTTTCCTTTCCTTGTTTTATAGACTGGAAGAAGTAAATTAGTTGCAGAGTTTGACAACACATTTTTTACAGCAGCTTACAAACTATTTAAAATCACTAAGAAGGAGTATTAGCATTGCATTTGCTCTGGGGCTACCATGGTAGTGAAATAGGCTTACAGGCACTTCCTTAAAGCCTATAAATGATTCAAACCCACTTTATATGCAAAACCATATATACATGCCCTCTCTCAGATATTACATGTTATGTCTATCTGTGAGAAGGAATACCCACCAGGATCTAAAGTATAGTCTTTATTTTTATTGAGCAGAATTCCAGCTCTGAATGGGAGCAGTTGCCAACCACTGTAGAAACATATGATTGTTCTCAAAGAATTTATGCTAGGATTGCAAATCAAAAGGCAAAAGGAAGACAGAGCAAATAAACAAGAGTACCAAAAAAACAGGGGATACCGTAGTGTCCTAGCACTTAAGATGTTTAACCACTGTCAATTTTTTAGACAATCAGGTATGTATTGATCTTATCAGAGTGTGCGATTACATTGTTAAATCATTCCTATTTGGCAAACCCGTCCCTGTTTTTTCAGTTCATAACCTTGCCTCACACTGGAATGCTTTCTGCCCCCACCCAGAAAAATAATAGCTATCGAACCACCCTGGGAACCAAAATATTAGCAGAAAAACATTTATTTGGTGTGAGGAATGCATCTCACAAAGAAAGTGGAGTTTTTGAAGTACAGTTGCACAGCCAGACTATTACAATCACTGAAAAGTGTAGACTGAACATATTTATATACAAGGTAGATTCCCATTCTCACAAATGCACATCTTTCAAAGGATACATAAAAACTTTCATTTAATTCCTGGTCTCACATGCAGCACATGTTGGGCTGGGTTGTGTAGCAAACTTCGAAGATGAAGGCACATGAGCAAATACGCAAAGGTCGGGCCAATCAGTGGAAGTAGTTTGCACAAAGTAAAACAACCGATTTGTATTATGCATGAACAGGGAAAGATTTGGGCTGAGGAAACAGTGAGATACAGTTCTTTTGGAAATGGTTGAAGTATTGTGACAATTTAACACTCTCCCTCTTTTTCTGCAAGCTACATCCTCACAACCTTTGGTGAAGCAAGTGAAAGGAATCTATCCTGCTGCAAATTCAGACCTCCTGCTGCATGGTAGTAACATTTATATAGTGGCAAGGTCTTTCACTCTACACACCTCTAGGATGCAAATATGCTCTCAGCTCAAAAGATAGAATCAAACATTAATGACATCCTGTCTACACACATTCTGAAGTATGTGACTTAAACCATGGCAACAGAGGTAGACCAGAGAGCTCTTCCTGCACTATGGAAGTGGAATCAACAATTCTCTATTTCCTCAGATAAGAAGTTTTCTACACTGAACAAATGCCCTTTTTAACTGCTTTTGTGTTTCCCAACTTTGTGACTCTAGGGTAGTCTCAAAGAACAGTACAAGGAAACATGTCTGCATTGCATGTAAAAGGTTGTTCAATGCAAGGAGGAGAGACAGTGTGGAATCATAGCAGGACAGTTATGTCTTAGAGAAGTCTCCAGATGACGAGGAAACTCAAGTAGGCTAAACCTGTGGTAAACATACTCTCTTTAATATACCTCTGCAGTTGCATTGCTTGGTCCAGTAGGAGAATGGCACAAAAATTCAGCCTTCTGTCCTACCTATCTACCTGGAGGTCTGCATTAACCCTTTTACAATATGCTTCTGAGACAGATGCAGGAGACAAAACATCTGTTCCACACAGAAGAACCTTCATATCAGTGAAAGCACAACCACATGACTAAGCAGGTGAAAAGTCTGGGACATAAGATACATGAGTCAACACAAATTGAAGTCTGTGGAACAAAAATTCAGGAGAGCCATGCAGAAGAGGAGTATCATCTTAAGAGGGAGAATTAATGAAAAGCATGGTTGAAGTTATAGCAGAAACACAAGGACAGGAAAGTACTGACCCAGCTAGTGCAAACCAGTGTATTGGTAAAACTCCCTTGGTCTACACAAACTCCAGATTTGAACTTGATATTGCATCTAAAAGAAAGGCAAAGAATAAATAGCATTTCATTGGTTTGAATGAAAACATAATACTCAGGAAATGAAAATTGAAATCTGACTAAAAAAAATGACTGTCCTACAGAAGAATGAATACAGTTCACATACCTGTAATTTAAATTTCAAGCTCTAAAATGACTCTAGCATTGCCAGCACAGTGCCCAAGAAACCTGCAATGCAGCTAGATGTTCTACATGAACCTTTCCCATAGCTTTCTGTCCAAAGAGAAGCAGTAGTGAGAGGAAAAGAAAGTTGAAGTACACTGTGGGCGTAGTTCCAAGACAGGGCCAATCAATCACCTGCAAATGATTTTAAAAAAAGAAACCAAAAAACAAACCAAACAACAACGATAATTACAAAACAGGAAAAGAAATTGAAAAGTACTTAAGTGGTGCACTCTGAAATGTCTCCACTGAATTCTGATAAGTATGTATTAGCTGCAGTATGTTTATCTATGTCCACAAGAGAGGATTAGCTGCAAACATTCTTCCGAGATAAACTAGAACTATTTGGTGCTGGCACTGTTAAATTTTTGTGATATGCAGGTGTTTGGAGTATGTGTGCAGCTTCCTCATTGGTTTTGATCCAGGTATTTCCATTGAGAGTATTTTTACACACAAAGTGTGACGAGGTACATAGAATAACAGCAAACACCCCATGTATCTAGCAAAAATAGTTTTATTCACATTGAAGCTTTGTGTGTTAAGAGCAATGAACGTAAATACTCTCTTTGTCAGAAAAACTTGGGGTCAGTGAATTTCACCCACTTCTAGTTGGCAGTTATCCCCACAAGCTGTGTAGTGCAATGCTTGCCCATCTCTGACAGCAGAAAGGGCACAGTATAAGCAGGGATTGAAGGTGGCTGGGAGATGCAGTCCTGGGTAGAAGTGTGGGTGGAAACAGCCCTCTGCAGGGTCTGTTATCTTTGCAATGCGCCTGTGCTGCACCAGAGCTCTTCACCCCACTCCACTGGCATTTCTGTCCTGCTTTAAATGGCTTCATGCCAGGTTGAGATCTGCTGTTTGTCACCTCCCACTTTTTCTTGTTCCCAAAGCTCTTCAGCTCAGCTATTCTCTAAGGGCCCAACTTTCCTAACCCTCTAAGAGATAGGCCAGTAAGATTTCTCTAGTGACTTTGAAAGGCACTCACTTCTTTCTGTTTTGAGTCTTTTCTGATGTCCACTGCATCCTTACTGCCCTAAAAGTAGTAGTTCTAATTTAGCAGTAATTTAGGTGTTTATTTCAGAAGCAGTGCTTTATGTGACACCCAAAATTTAGGCACAATTTTGATAACTAAAGTCAGAAGACTGGGTGCCAACTTAGACATCTGAAGAGGAGATTAAGCAACACAAAACCCCTGAAATTTTAGAACTGCCAATTTTTAACTTCTCTAGTTTTCTCTGAAAAACAAAATTTTCCAGTAAAGGATCTTTCAAAATAACTAATTTCCTACATCAACAGGCCTAATTCCTCATATCATTTAACAGCATTTCATTCTGTCAAATGACTTATTATTGTAAATTATGCCTTTCCTGCAGTTTCTGCTGTCCTGTAACCTCTTGGTCTATGTTACACTTACTTAAGATATGGGGGCAGCTCTCCCACCTCAGACTAATTCACATGGAAGGCCTCTATTTACTTTTATCTAAGAATCACTTCATTTTTCTAATCTTGTTGCTTGTCTGCTGAAAGCACATTCTCAGCCCCTATGCAACATCACCTGTTCTTTACATGTAATTTCCAGTGTTTCAAATGGTTTGGTTTTGGTTTTAAATCTTCTTATGTCAAAGTTTCAATTTCTGAAACTTATCATTATGTTATATGGGATAAAGAGACACCTTGAAGTCTCCAACTATTTAACTACACGCATCTTCCTCCACTGCTATTCTCTTTCAGCACAGGTGGCTCCCACTGAAATCTTGTTATTATCCATGAGATCTCATCAGTATTTCATAACTAGTAATCATGAAAATGTATTTCATGTTTGTTTTCTTCAAATTTCACATATAACTTCTTATTGCAGTTGTGCATCTCTCAGCTGAAGTCATCAAGGATTTTTTGGCACTAACCTTCAGTTGAAAGTGTATTTCCAAACATTAAATATTACAAGTTATTGATAGGATTCTGTGGACTATGGATTTACTCCTGTATCATTTGAGTTAACAAGATTTTTACTTCTGGCTACAGTTGAAAGTCCATATGGCCTTCAGTCACTGTAAGGCTAGAAGTATTAAAAATTCAGAATAATAATTTCTATTGAGTAACACACCTAAAATGGACAAAGATTTACCTACGCTAATTACACAGTAAGAATATATGTATATTATCACTGGAAGATAGAGTTCTGACACACTTAATCTGCTAATAATTAAAGGAGCAGTTTTGCCAGTGCTGAAAATTAAAAGTGCTATGGTCACACTCACAGAGATCTTCCTGAATTTTATACTGAATTCTGTAAGCAGCAACAAAAAACTTCAAAAGCACCATATAAAAATACAGCATTAATATATCCTGCTATGCATCTTAAAATGACCGGGCAGAACAGAATTACCACAAAAATTAGATGGTTAGCAAAACTAAACTAGCAGTCCAGACTTCTCTGCAGTCTTAATTTTGCAAACTATTTCAGCATATCCTTTAGCCCCTCCACACTAAACACAGGTCTTTAGCATAGAGTCAGCTACTGGCCATTGACAAGTATTTCATTGAACAGGAATGGATAACAGGGTTGAGATCCAACATAACAGAACAACAAAAAGAAACTAGCAGACACTCTGCACAAGACCTTGGGACTATCAAGTCAAACCATTCTCTCCTCTTCATTTAGTTAGTGCTAAAAAGCCCTCTGTAAGTCTGTAAGGCATCTTACCAACGCATCAGGTCTTACCAACTGCTATGACTGAGAATGATACCATATAAAGTGATTTTTAAACCTCCAAAACATTTTTTAACTCTTTAAATTTTTAAAAAATAAAACTATTTTAAAATTTATTCATACTTCCATAAGGACTCTCAAGTTCCAGGAAATTTCAAGAGCTTATTTGGTAATGTTGTGGTTTAAGGTTTGGGGAAGGGGAGGGACAGGTGGAGCGGCTATTCCACTCCCCTTCCTGCCACACTCTATAAAAGGACACAGGAAGTTCTGCTCGTCCCTTCCTCGCTGGAATTGCTGCTGGCTCCGCACGTCTCTGTGGCTGCTACAACTCCATGTGGCTCGGGAGGAATCCAACATCCGAGGATCGATGTCGTATATATTTGTATATATA
>VYZX01020421.1:0-19904 GCA_013401335.1 Brachypteracias leptosomus
CCTGGATGAAGGGATGGAGTGCATACTCAGCATATTTGCTGATGATACAAAACTGGGAGGAGTGGCTGACACACCAGAAGACTGTGCTGCCATTCAGTGAGANCCAGAAGACTGTGCTGCCATTCAGTGAGACCTGGACAGGCTAGAGAGTTGGGCAGAGAGGAACCTCATGAAGTTCAACAAGGGCAAGTGTAGGGTCCTGCACCTGGGGAGGAATAACCCAATGCACCAGAGCAGGTTAGGGGTTGACCTGCTGGAAAGCAGCTCCATGGAGACGGACCTGTGAGTCCTTGTGGACAAGTTAACCATGAGCCAGCAACGTGCTCTTGTGGCCAAGAAGGCCAATGGTATGCTGGGGTGCATTAAGAAGTGTGACCAGCAGGTCGAGGGAAGTTCTCCTCCCTCTCTACTCTTCCCTAGTGAGGCCACATCTGGAGTATGTTCTGGGTTCCCCCGTTCAAGAGAGATAGGGAAATACTGGAGAGAGTCCAGTGGAGGGCTACAAAGTAGGGGACTGGAACATCTCTCCTATAAGGAAAAGATGAGATCTCTGGGGCTGTTTAACCTGGAGAAGAGAAGACTGAGAGAGGATCTTATAAATATCTAAAGGGTGGGTGTCAAGAGGATGGGGCCAGTCTCTTTTCAGTGGTGTCCAGTGATAGGACAATGGGCAGTGAGCATAAACTGGAACACAGAAAGTTCCATCTCAACATGAGGAAAAACTTGTTTACTGTGAGGGTGACAGCACTGGAACAGGCTGCCCAGAGTTGTGGAATTTCCTTTTCTAGACACTTTCACAAAACCCACCTGGATGTGTTTCTGTGCAACCTGCTCTAAGTGAACCTGCTTTGGCAGGGGGGTTGGAAGTCAGAACCATGTGGAAGTCAGACATTGGTGGCTGTAAGACACTGGCTAGCTAAGGCTGACAAATGTGTTTCTGAACCCCAACATAGCCTAATGCACACTTATGAGTAAGAGCAAGGCTGGGACCACATCTCAGGAGCCAAGATCTGGCAGAGCTGCCCTCTTTTTCTGACTAGTTGAACTGCCTGATGGTTTGGGACATGCTTCTCCCTCTCTCTAGGGAAAAGGAACACAGAATCATAGAAATGTTGGTTGTATGAGACTGATGAAGGTCACGTAGTCGAATCTCCTGTTGAAGCAGACCTACCACCGATATTATACCATTAAGTCAGTCTTTAATTAGCCAAGTAATGAAAAGCCTCCAAGGAAGGAGCTGCCACCACCTCTCTGGAGCATCTCCTGGAGAAAGTTTTCCTAATGGTCAGCCTGAACCTCCCCATCTGCTGTGTATGGCCATTGGCCATTGTTACATCCTGTGACACCAATTGTTTGCAACTTCTCTAAAATTTCATCTGTGCTAGTGAAGTAGACCAGTACCTACATTGATAATTTTATGTAAAGAAATGAGATCACAGAAATGTTGGTTGGATGGGACTCTGGAAATCACCCCACTCGAAGCAGGAGTACCACCAATGTGGTATACCATTAGGTCAGCTGTGCCTTTTTCCAGCCAAGTTGCGAAAAGCCTCCAAGGAAGCAGCTGCCACCACCTCTCTGGAGCACCTTGTGGAGAAGGTTTTCCTAATGGCCAGCCTGAACCTCCCCATCTGCTTTGTGTGGCCATTGCCCATTGTTACATCCTGTGACACCAACAAAAAGTGTTTGGCTCTACCATCTTTGTACCTACTCTTGAGACAGCCACAGGCTGCTCTTCCATTACCCTTTGGGCTCCACTTCACCAGGTGAAACAAGCCCAGCTCCCTCCACTCTCTCACACCATACCTGCACTCTAGGCCCTGGACCATTGTGGCAGTCTTCAGCCATGACCTCTCCAGTTTTTCCACATCCCCCTTGAAGCAGGGGTCCCACAACATGATGCTATCCTCCAGCTGTGAATGCACTAGTGCTGGGATGGGGAAGTGCATGGTGCCACCCCTTTCAACCACAGCCTCATTATTTGGGCCAGTGCATGGTGCAGGCACCATCATGCTTCCACCCATGCCCCCACCACTGTCTGTCAAAAGGGTCTAAGTGGTTGATACAAACTAGGAGAAGCGAGGCAGTTTCAGTTATAGGTAAAGTTTTGGTGTCAGAGCATCAGAGAGCCCTCTCCTCAGGATCTGCATATAATGAGCCATGCTTCTTCAGTAAATCAATGCCCAACTTCAGGTCCTCTTGTTCCTCAAGTTCATGTTTCAGTCTGACTTACCAAGACATAGTTTTATATGCTAATTTCCTTATAGTAAACCCCTTACTGTGTGTCATTCATTGATACCAAGCAGTGTACATGTAAGAGTGGGCTAATATTCTGGATATATTACCAACTTTATGAGTTCAAAAATTACAATGTGCTTGCTTTATTTAGGTGGTAAACTTTTTTAATGAGTCTGGAGGGTCCTTTACATAAAAGTAGTGACTCTAGCTTGGAATCTCTTTCCATGTTTATTAGAAATGTGTTTTACTTTACCGTGAAAAAAGCCAAGGAAACATGCAGCCTTAAAGTCTAATGAAGTAGTTATTCATGCAGTCAAAGTTCATAAATTTTAAATGCATTTAATTTATAAATTGAAAACATAGCTTGCACTGGCTTTTTCAAGATTATTGTTTGCCACAGGGGTTTTAGGATAGTTGCTGGGCCATGCTTGTTACTTCTTCCCTTTCAAGGCCAAGACTGGATCTTCACGATTCACTCACATTTATTCCAAAGTTTTTATTTTTAAAATAAAGTATTTTCAGAAAGGGAGCTCTTTGAAATATTAAAAATAATAACCCAGCCAGCAGCCTCTTTGTTCTCAACTCAGATAAGATTTGCTTTCAAGCTGACACTTTAATAGAGAGCTCTTTCTCATGGTGAGGAACCCTTTTTCCCTCTGGAGACTTCTTTTCTGAGCTAATTGCAGAGCACAGTCCCAGCAGTGGCAGTCTGAGCTGGATTCCAGTCTCATGCCAATAAAACCTTGGTGCCAGCTTGGGTTAGAAGCCCAGCTCCCAGGAAGAGGGAAGGTAGGGAAGGGGGGACACCAAGATGCCAGCTCCTTACTTTTGCCCTCTGCAGTCCTCAGGTTGCTCATCCATTCCTCACGAGCAACTCTGGCTGCACAAGCTCCCATATAATTTGTCTGACTTGCAAAGCAGTCTCAGGTACGAAACGTGCCGTAGGGATGCCTGGCACACGGCGGTGCTCTGCCTGCATCAGGAGGAGGTGAGAGGAGGGCACCAGCCTTGTGACAGCTGGGATTTCCACCAGACACCCTACTGGGTACCCTGCCTCATGCCAGTGCCACCAGCTAGCCAGGGACTGCAGGATCACTGCTTGTTGACTCAGAATCACAGAAGGTCTTTGCAAAGATATTATGGAAATGTGAACGTGCCTGTGATAAAGGAAAGCATCAAGCCCACAATACCTAGAATAGCGATGTTAGTATTTAATTGTTGTGCCTTTAGATTTATATGAACAATCCCCCCAAGCTTCTTTTAGCAATGCAGCCGAAGAAAAAAGGGTAGCAGGGCTTACCCTCCTCATTTCCATGCCCCCAAACTGAGCCACTTCAGAAAGATATTTCTCTCACTCAGTCTCCAGTGACGGACATGTCACTACATTCCTCACCCAGGTTCTTGCTGAGTCCCTGCTCTGACATTTAAAAAGATCTTTCCTACACCTAACTCACATAAGGGCCATTCCTGCATGGCTCATCCAGACAACTCCATCTGCAGCCTCTGCCTGCAGAGCCCCATGCAGGGACCTCCAAGGACTTCCACAAAAGGCAGCTGTGAGATGATGCTCTCACAGTGACTGATGCATGTCCCTTCCCTGCCCCACTGCTTCTCCCATCTCCTCGCTCTCTGATCCCCACAGCCCCTGCATTACTGCCAAGCTGGCAGCACACTCCAGGCCCAGCCAGCATAGGGATCAGGGCTGGTAATTGGAAAGGGGAATTGCAAAGCACCAAAGCTTATCAACAGGCAGCAGAGGAGAGTTCAGCAGCCATCCTCAGGAGCCCAGCCTGAAGTCTGGAGTGGGTTGGCAGCCTTTCATTTGGTGGCACGGGGCAGACATGCATGGCTGCTCTGCTCGGAGAAGGCACCATCATAGTTGAAGTGGGGGGAGAGCTTTATTTCTGGTGGAGCTGCTGAGGTCATGGAGAGCAGCACAGGAGAAGGAAACTGGCACAGCACAGCGCCTGGGGCACCAACACTTGCCAGGCGTTTTCAGGGTAGCCTTAGGCACGGCTCTTTGGCCGCTGAAGTGCCATCAAGCACCATCACTCTGCACACAGAAGGAGCAGCTATTTTCTCATGTATCTTCTACTTATTAAGCAAACTGTCTAAATATAGCCCTGACTAGCACTACCAAGAGATCATGGGTGCCCTCTGTGGTTGGCTTTTTGCTGCCTGCCTACCCACAGTGCTGGTTTTCTGCACCAGATCCTTCACTTTGCCAGTGCCACATCACATGCCCTCTGCTCTCAGCCCAGGGGTGAATGGACGTGCACAGGAAAAGCAAACAGCCCCAGGAACAGAGCCAGCTCCTCCTGTGCTCCTGCCAGCCTGCCCTGCCCAGTGCAGTTCTCCTCTCCATCCTTGTGCCAACACCTGACCTGATGATATCAGTTCTGTCTGCATGTTCAGATAAACCAGGCCCTTGGTGCGGCTAAAACTCAGGAGTTCAAAGTCTGGCTCCTTTTGCAGGAGCTGTTCTCGCTCATTACACAGGATGGGTTCACTGGGAGCTACCCAGTCCCAGCATAGGAGGGATTTAATTTTAGAATCACAGAACGGTTTGGGGAGGAAGGGACCTTAAAGATCATTTAGCTCCAAACCTCCCTGCCATAGGCAGGGACACCTTCTACCTGACCAGGTTTCTCAAAGCCCCATTCAGCCTGGCCTTGAACACTTGCATGGAGGGGTCATCCACAACTTTGGGCAACATGTTCCAGTGTCTCACCACTCTCACAGTTGTCCTGGTTTGAGCTAGAACAGAACAAATTCTGTTCAGTGATTTTACTTTTCAATTACGTCTCTTCTAACTAATTGCACTTTCTGACTTAATGGTGTATTTTCATAGACAGTGTCTGCTTCTAGCAGTGATAATGCTCCATGTTTAGAGTTACTACCAAGGATTGGTGTGCAGAAAGGCTCTGGCTTATACTTGCTCCTGTTCAGACCAAGGTCACTGCTAAATCTTGTGTACCATGTTGGGGGTGCAGAACATAAATAGCTGCACCTATGGAGAGCAGCCAGGACAGGTGATCCTAAACTGACTAGCAAGATATTCCATCCCATATACGTCATATTCAGTATAAAGCTGAGGGATCATGAGCTCTCTTCTTCAATGGCCATTGTCCAAGGAGGACTCTGTCCTTTCTGCCTTCATTCCCAATCCATGTGTTCTTGAATCCAGTTCCAGAATCCAGCTCCTGAATCCAGTTCCTGTCTGCCGCTGAGTCCCAGCACCTGCCCTCAGCATCAGTGGTTATGGCGATGTAAGCGCCATCAGGAGGGTTGGGCTCAGTATTGGTTTTGTATATATTTAATTTTGTTGTTATTATTTTCATTAAAGCTGTTTTAGTTTTCTAATCCATAAGTCTCTCTCCCTTATTCTCTTTGTATTCCTTGTGGGAAGGGAGAGGGGTTCATAGAGAGCATCTGTCATTCGTCTAGTGGCCTTGAACACCTCCAGGGATGGAGCATCCACAGCTTCCCTGGGAAACCTTATAAGAAGTAATCTGCCTTTTAGTGAATGGCCTCTCATCCATCCTCCCTTGCCCATGAATAATTTTTCTCGGTAGCTGGAAATCTAACTCTCCATTTCTTGTCTTGGGATAACAGTATGACAAAAAAAAAGATGTCAGTGAGCAAATATTTGATGGCGGAGCCAAAGGAATCATGTTCTTTTGAGACAAAACTCTTTACTTACAGCTGAGTAGACACAGATCAAGTTATAAGGAATCCGGGCTCCTTGCCAATTCATCCCCATCTGCTTGTCAGGAACAAATGCTTTGTTATTTGGCTTGGTGAGGGAGCAAAGAGCAGGAGAGAGGGCAGTGGGCCACGGCCATGACCTCCCACAGGTGCTTCCCACCCACAGGAGCTGTTCTTGCCTGGGACCTCCTGCACTTATGCTCCATGTTAGTGACAGAGATAGGGTCAGGGCTGGCTTGCCGGCAGAGATGGGCCCTATTCAGGAAAAAACATCTGGATAGAAGAGAAATGAATGAAGATGGATATATAAGTCTTTAGAAAAACAAAGGTGGGTGGGGGAAATCACAAAAATCAAGAAGAGAGATTTTCAGTGTCCCTTCAAGGTCAAGGCACATTGTGTTACAGAGATTGGGGCTGAGAGCCTATTGGAGGCTGTGAGCAACTGAAAGAGTTGGTAGTTCCTGAAGCTATGTTACTGTGTCACCAGTACACTGTGAAAAACATGAAATATTACAAGAAAAGCAAGCCCAAGAACAACATACACTTACCAGAGCAGCAACATCAGCCTCTTTCTGCACCTTGTCGCATGTATCAGAAGGCAAGCTGAAATGATAAGGGGCCTTGAGGCAGACTGTTGCATGACACCTGCATTTGGGAGCTGAGGAGGTCTGAGCCAAATGTCTGTTGGATGGTTCGATGATGTCTGTTTTACTGTCAGGTGATTTCAAAATTGCTTAGACCACTGAGCTCAAAGGGCAGTGATCAATGTCCTGATGCCCATTTAGTAGCTAGTAACAAGCAGAGTGCCCCAGGAGTTGATACTGGTGCCAGTATCATTCCTTATTCTTATCAAAGATCTGAATTAGGAGGCAGAATGCAAATGTGTAAAATGTATCATCCTCAAACAAATCTGTGGATGCTACTAAACTAAGGGTGTGGCTGACAACTCAAATGCTAGAACATCAATAAATAGTTGTTGAAAGTCTAAGGACTGTGCCAGCAGAAACCCCATGAAGTTCAACAAGGAGACATGAAAAGTTCTGTGGCTGGGACAGAGTAACCCCAGGCTGGGAAGTAACAGCTCTGCTGAAAAGGACCTGGGATCTATGGTGGGTGACAAGAGGGATACGAGACTATGGTATGATCTCATTGCAAATAACTGCAAATTGCATGTTCAGGAGTGCTAGGAGGAGGATGGGCCTGCATGGCTCTGGTAGGGCTGCAGGTGGCGTACAGCATCCTGTTTTGGGACCCCTACTTCAAGGGGGATGTGGAAAAACTGGAGAGGTCCAGCTAAGGCCCATCACCATAGTCCAGGACCTAGAGCGCAGGTATGGTGTGAGAGAACGGAGGGAGCTGGGCTTGTTTCACCTGGTGAAGAGGAGCCCAAAGGGTAATGGAAGAACAGCCTGTGGCTGTCTCAAGAGTAGGTACAAAGAAGGCAGAACCAAACACTTTTTGTTGGTGTCACAGGATGTAACAATGGGCAACGGCCACACACAGCAGATGGGGAGGTTCAGGCTGGCCATTAGGAAAACCTTCTCCACAAGGTGCTCCAGAGAGGTGGTGGCAGCTGCTTCCTTGGAGGCTTTTCGCAACTTGGCTGGAAAAAGGCACAGCTGACCTAATGGTATACCACATTGGTGGTACTCCTGCTTCGAGTGGGGTGATTTCCAGAGTCCCATCCAACCAACATTTCTGTGATCTCATTTCTTTACATAAAATTATCAATGTAGGTACTGGTCTACTTCACTAGCACAGATGAAATTTTAGAGAAGTTGCAAACAATCCATGTAGCAGACACATAACTTACTGCAATCCAAACATGTCACCCAACTCAGAGCAATGAATGCACAGGTTGCATATTCAGCTGCCTTCAGCCAGATCACACAAATATAATTATGTCCTTTATGAAGCTTTTCCCACTTCACCAGAGGTGCCGAGGCACCAGCAGACTCAGCTGCTGCTTGACTGTAATTGCTTCCAGATTCACCATTCTTGGCAGTCCAAGACACCACAGATTGCTCTTCTGTTTTTTTTTTTTTGGCTTGCAAAACTCCTGGAGCATAGAACACGCTCTAAACACAAATACAGCACTAAGAGGCTCTATGGTCCATATGAATACATAGACTGCACTGTCACATGCATTGCCAGCTCACCCAACTACCACTGCACTCACTCATCTATGTGAAGGAGGAACAGTATAGAAACTCATCCATGCTGAAACAGTGTTGTCAAAAATCCACACACAATAAATACANAGGGCTGCAGGTTGCGTGCAACATCCTTGTTTGGGACCCCTACTTCAAGGGGGATGTGGAAAAACTGGAGAGGTCCAGCTAAGGCCCATCACCATAGTCCAGGACCTAGAGCGCAGGTATGGTGTGAGAGAACGGAGGGAGCTGGGCTTGTTTCACCTGGTGAAGAGGAGCCCAAAGGGTAATGGAAGAACAGCCTGTGGCTGTCTCAAGAGTAGGTACAAAGAAGGCAGAACCAAACACTTTTTGTTGGTGTCACAGGATGTAACAATGGGCAACGGCCACACACAGCAGATGGGGAGGTTCAGGCTGGCCATTAGGAAAACCTTCTCCACAAGGTGCTCCAGAGAGGTGGTGGCAGCTGCTTCCTTGGAGGCTTTTCGCAACTTGGCTGGAAAAAGGCACAGCTGACCTAATGGTATACCACATTGGTGGTACTCCTGCTTCGAGTGGGGTGATTTCCAGAGTCCCATCCAACCAACATTTCTGTGATCTCATTTCTTTACATAAAATTATCAATGTAGGTACTGGTCTACTTCACTAGCACAGATGAAATTTTAGAGAAGTTGCAAACAATCCATGTAGCAGACACATAACTTACTGCAATCCAAACATGTCACCCAACTCAGAGCAATGAATGCACAGGTTGCATATTCAGCTGCCTTCAGCCAGATCACACAAATATAATTATGTCCTTTATGAAGCTTTTCCCACTTCACCAGAGGTGCCGAGGCACCAGCAGACTCAGCTGCTGCTTGACTGTAATTGCTTCCAGATTCACCATTCTTGGCAGTCCAAGACACCACAGATTGCTCTTCTGTTTTTTTTTTTTTGGCTTGCAAAACTCCTGGAGCATAGAACACGCTCTAAACACAAATACAGCACTAAGAGGCTCTATGGTCCATATGAATACATAGACTGCACTGTCACATGCATTGCCAGCTCACCCAACTACCACTGCACTCACTCATCTATGTGAAGGAGGAACAGTATAGAAACTCATCCATGCTGAAACAGTGTTGTCAAAAATCCACACACAATAAATACACTGGCCAGTGCACCCAGTATCTGTGAATACGGTTGCAGCACCGTGTAATGTCAGAAAAGTAACCACCCTTTCCACACTTACATTTTATATTATTTTAATACTACAACTGTTCTGCACATTACAATGTCATACTATTTAGGAGACCACCTAATCTGAAAAAAAAAAAAAAAAAAAAAAGCTGATTTGCAAAAATCTTGGCTCTGGCAAGTCTTGGGTTGTGTTACCTTTCTATTTTCTCAGCAGCACTGCACTATATCATCCAAATCTAAGGATGTCAAACAAACTGCTCTCTGAGCAGTGCCAACTAACCTTTGCACACCTACCCATCACATAGGAGTTTTTATAGATGATTTTCATTACAAGGATCTTGAGATTTGCCTTGTTAGAAAACTTGCACCCCAGGTGAGATTCTTTTCACTACAGCCTCTATTTTCTGCTCCTGCCTGTCTGTGCAGTGATCATGTATAGCATGGCAAGTGATCCTCCCAGGGAATGTACTGCAATTTCCAGAGAGAAAAGGTCACTGAGAGAGACATCATCTTTTCATCAGAACTTTCCAAGCATTCCTGTCTCTTTTCTATGTAAATAACATGCACAGATTTTTTCACATCTGATCAACCTTCCTCCCACCAATTATAAATTAAAGAGGCAAATCTGTGTTTATCTGTAATCTATATAATCTTATTATCTTTGGTGAGATATAAAAGACATAAATCAGAATGTAATTTGAAATTTCCAGCATTCCTCTGGTTTACAATGAATTTATAACACAGAATAACAGAGATAATAATTCTCCTAGCTGGTGTTTTACGTCAACTTTTGACAACCTAATCCCATTGATTGTTAATTTAATTAAGTTTCAGGCTAACCTCCATCCTGTTACTGACTGGGGCATATTGACAAAATTTTTTAAAGCACGTGAAGTAATGCTTTAAAAAAGATCTCAGCAAAGATCTTATACAAAAATCAATAGGAGAACCCCCAGCTCCTGGTGCCCTCCTTCCCCTGAATCCAAGCACTCCTAACAAGTCATTTTGCAAAGGGCAATGGGGACACCTGAGAAAGAAGTTTAATTGCAAATGAGGGCAAATAACATTATTAAACCAGGTTGTAAGTGAGACCTGGCAAAACTACCTCTTGTAGTCTACCCATTAAAAAAATGCACATCTTGATTATTTTAATCATTCAAATTTGGGTACTTAGAAACCCCACCCTCTAGAATATAAAAGGGAACTTCATTATGGGAAGAGTTGCAGGGAGTTTGCTCACTTTTCTCCCTCATTTGTGAAAATTAAAAGCTTCATGCAAAGGATCTTAATATTTTTGTTGGCATAGGGCAAGTTTGTACTTACTGATCTGGCAAATCAGGTTCTATTTACAGTCACACACCACTGCTATGAAGACAAAGGCATTTGCATGAAACTACACTACTAGATGTGTAATACTGTGTTGGTTTATTTTGGGGGTTTTTTGTTATTCTTGGAGGAAAAAGTTACCCCATTTTGTACCTTCTTCCCTCTCTACACCTTGTTCTTCGTCTTCTTTCCACACACTTGCCTGAACCCTTGCCTACTTTTTACCCCACTTTACAGTAGTTTAATGAAAACCACATGTCCCTAGTTTTCCCATGAGAGTGTCATATGGGAAGTCAGAAGGTTTCCTTATACTGCCTGCTTGAAAGCTACCTTTTATACCATCTTTTTGACTGACAGGTCATCTTCCTAGCTAGCCACACTGGCTTCTCCCCATTCTTGCTGTGAGCCACCTGCATCAGAGCGAGTTTTCATTGCAACTTCAGAGTCTCTTTTAGGAGCTGAGGGTTCTCCTGGGCTCCCTTTCCCATTAAAATTCCTTTCCACAAGACTGCATTTACCAATTCTTTGAGCAGGTTGAGGTCATCAAGTTTTAAGTTCATTAGTCCATTGCTTTTTCTCCCTCCTCTCCTGAAACTTGAGAGCTCTGCCGATTTGTGGTCTTTTCCACCTGGATTACCTCCCCTAAACCAGTTTTCCCACATTAACCAACAGCAAGCTGCATCCACCGGGTACAGCTTCACATGCCTCATGTTATTGAAATAAAAAGCTGCTCTTTATCCTCAAAACTTTAGGGACAGGTAACATGGTGCTGTAGCCTCCCGAACACATATCTAGGACAGAGTTTCTGCTGCTGTGGGCTGTATCCTATAGTAAGTAAGTAAGTATAGGCATCTCTTCCCCATGTCCCCTGCTGCATGCAGGGACCTGGTTCAAGGTATCAGCTCACCAGGGCTGAAGTGGAATGCTTGTGGCTCTACAATCAGCCTCCTAGTCTCCAAGAAGGCAGTTCCCTGAGGATCCTGGAACCAGCTCAAATGCTTCAGCTTGTGCTGTCCCCCACTCCCTGTAAGCCCTAGGATGGAACTGATTGGAAAGACTGAAAGCCTGTGAACTTCAAAGCTGCATCAACATCCCTGTCCCTGAATCAACGGGCTTTTTTCCCCAGTAACAGGCAGTCAGACATTCAGATGCAGTTACTGATTTTGCACGGTTCTCATTTCAGATGCTGAATTTTTCTCTGAAGTCATGGGAAGCAGCGTCAGGCACCCAGCAACACTGAAAGTTGCTTGCAGGTTGTCTTAAGAAAGGGCAAGGAAAAAAAAAAAAAAAAGCAAGGCATATAAATCTGAAATGCGAACTTTAGAAAAACAGGAAAAAAAGAATTTTTTGCCTGGATTTCTCCCAGAAACAGCCACTATAATTCTCTGTTAGGCTGAAGAGCAAGAAAATTATCTTTTAGTTTTACCCATATCATCTTATATAGGATTTGAAACATAACGTTATTCACTATAATTTTTTGCTTCTAATTATAAGGTTCTTTTACTTCTACGGATAAAGCTTAAAGAGTTAAGTAAAGCTCTTTTCAGTGTCAAATCCCCCCAGAACTAGAGAGCTGGGTGCACTGAATTACCATTTAACACGCATCCTGCTTTTCACTGCTCTCTGTCCTCCTTTTGCTTTCTCTGGCCATTTATTACCTTCTTTCCTTTCCCCACGTTTTATTTCAGGCTGTCAAGGAGAGAGCAGAGTCCGACTCCCACAATGAAATGCTTCACCTGCAGAGCCTTCTGAGAGCGAAATTGGTAAAGGACAGCACCAGCCCAGGCAATTTCACTCACAGCGGGCACTTGCAGGTGAAGCACTACCATAAAATGGAGCAAGGTTAGTCGCCTGCTGCTTCCCAGCACAAGCCACCAGCTGATAGCTGCTTCTTTCATGATCTTCTCACCCATCTCCTGCCAGGCACCGCTTGCTCTGACCCCCGGCACAAGAGGCAGGAATCGGCCGTGTTGACTAGTGTTTGCTAGCAGGGGGATGAGTCCAGGTAAGTGCTCCAAATGTTGGATGCTCAGCTGAAGCGTGATCCGGCTGCAGGACCTCTGAAGGCCTTCCTCAGGCCAGCTTCCCACTGGTGGCATCCTGGGGAGGATGTCCACAGTCCCACCCACCTCACTGGGTGGTGTAACAGTCCCGTAGAGCTGTCACTATTGCAACTGCCTGATAGGACCAAGGCCACCAGTAGCTATTTCTGCAGCATCTGATAAGGGTACCAGCCTGATCTCTGGTGTAATTTAGGACAACCCATGCATCATTTTAACTGGTGGTTCCCACAGATCTACTTCAGCATAGGTTAGGTCCCAAGGGGCAGGGACAGTAAAATTCAGGCATCACTTTGTCCCAGTCCTGCTTTCCCTGCTGTTTGAAAATCCTGTGTATTAGTGGACACCTTTTCACCAGCTCAGGATTTATTTTGAGAGGAATATTCCTCAGAGCTTGATTGACACCAGGGCTGAGATTTTTTCCCCCAGATAGGTTAGCGAAAGGACTAGTCATGAGAGAAGCCTGGTGAGGCAGAGTAGGGAAACTGGGCTCTGACATCTTACCCCTTTCTTCAACACTAGGAGTAGGGAACAAAACTTCAAAGCTCACAATTTGAAACAAATACAGAGATTTTTCTTACGTAATTCATAATTTGTCAAGTGAGGACATATTGTGTCATAACTGAGATCAAAATATTTCAAAATCTAAAAAGTTAAGCCTTTAAGGGGAACAGTCATGGTTGCTGTTAGATCACATTGATGAAGCAGGATAAAAAGTTATGACAGCTAACCTTTCTCACACTTCGGGGCATAAAATTCCAGGAACTGAAGGGATTATTGAGAAACTCCCTTTCTAAACAGTGCTTCTTAAGGAGTGCTCTGTAGGTCTTACTAGAGACTTGAATACCAGGCAGTGGCAGACACCCAGTAGAGCCATTCCTGCAGTACTGGTGAAGGAAATTGTTACAATAAATATTCTTTCCATGAGTCAAAAAATACCCATCATACCATTTACAAAATGTAAGGACTGAAATTAAGACCTAAGAAGCACAGTGCAAACTCAATGGAAATGAACACTCAGATCCTAATTTGACACATAATTCCCAATTGAAATTAGTGGAAAAATGGGAGTCTCAAAAGGATTTATCTGCCTCAATACTTTCATAGGTCTTGTCTAGATTTTCAGCAGTTGCATCCCAAATCAGCTCTGCAGCCTTTACCACATTGTTCCAGAAGGCTTCCTACAATCTGAATTTCATAAATACGATTTGCTTTACAACAGTGCAAAATTCATCACCAGGAAGTGGACTTGGGTAAAGATCTTTGTCAACGAATGTGGCTGATTGCAGGTGTCAATATGTCACGCCACAGGATATAGGGCGAGGACAGAATACTTGCAAAATGTGATCACAGATTAACTGCTAATTACAGATAGTCTCTGTGTGTGCGTGTCTGTGTGCTCCCATTTACAGGCTAGAATCATTTTATTATAGATTATCAAATAAAATTTTTCTTTTCTCCAAAATCTAGTTTAACTCCTGTCAAAGATCCTGAACATTCTCTTCTTGAAAGAAAAAACCCAACAAAACAAACAGATTCTTCTTTCCCAATTGATAGAAAACAGTGATTACCAAGAGTGATATTTAAGCTTGGAAATCTGGACAAGCTTGGATATTTAAGTTTAGAGTGAAACTATTAACTACTGACCACACTCACTGCTGAACAGGGAACCAGCTCAATTGATTTGGAGCTCATAAAGCTGTAAAAAGAAAGCATTCCTCTTTGTTTTATCCACAAACATATTCCTGCATAAAGGTTTGTTTCTTCTCAATTCCTATAACAGGTACTCATGTGAACAGCAATTATATTATTGCACAACGAGGGCTGAACAAACTAATTGGTGCAGCCTGAACCAGACCCACTCCAAACACAAGAGACACAGGCCAGGCAGGCACCAGTCATCTCACACCTTCTTTTGTGCTGGTTTAAAATCCACTGGGGACCTCACAGAAACCTTACCCATAGCAACTGCTGAAGAGAGTCATAAATGCAGCTGCTCCCAAGGCTGTTGATGCTCAGACCACAGTAGCTGGTGCCATGTGCCCCCCTGGAAGAGTCTGGTTTGTGTTTGCTGCAAGGCATCACTGCCTCCCTCTTGGCATACTCATTTATCTGAAGGCTCTGCCCCACATCTTAGGCAAAAGAAGCAGCCGAGATGAAGGCCAATCACATCCTGGGCTGCATCTAAAGAAGCATGGCCAGCAGATCGAGAGAGGTGATTCTGCCCCTCTACTCTGCCCTGGTGAGGCGTCACCTGGAGTACTGTGTCCAGCTCTGGAACCCCCAACACAAGAAGAACATGGACCTGTTGGAGCGTGTCCAGAGGACGGCAACAAAAACGATCAGAGGGCTGAAACACCTCTCCGATGAAGACAGGCTGAGAGAGTTGGGGTTGTTCAGCCTGGAGAAGAGAAGGCTCTGGGGGGATCTTATAGTGACCTTCCCATACCTGAACAGGGACCTGTAGGAAGGTGGGGGAGGATCTGCTCACAAGGGTTTACAGCAATAGGATGAGGGGGTAATGATTTTAAGCTAGAAAAGGGTATATTTTGGTTGGACATTAGGAAAAAGTTCTTTAATATATGAGTGGTTGATCACTGGAACAGGTTGCCCAGGGAGGTGGTGGAGGCCCCATCCCTGGAGACATTCAAGGTCAGGCTTGGTGGGGCTCTGAGCAACCTGACCTAGTTAGAGATGTCTCTGCTTATTGTAGAAGGGTTGGACTAGATGACCTTTAGAGGTCCCTTTCAACCCAATATCTTCTATGATTCTATGAGTCTAATTTAGCCTTAAATACGCAGTGATGGCTGTACACGTGTCTCAGCATTTTCTTTTTAGATCTAATTCAGTACCGTTTTTTACCTGACAGAGCTCTTCTTTGCCTATTTTATTCAGTCAGTCCTTTCTCTTTTTCATTTGGCAGGTCAAGTATCAGACTGCTGGCACCATGAGACAGGGGTGGAAATGACATACACCTCTATAGTATAGCAAAAGCCTGAAAGGATTTGTGTTAGATATTAATTTGAAGCTGGTCATAAAGTCGCAAAAGGTGCTGGATCTAACACCTGAACAAAGATTTAAAAAAAAAAAAAAAGCCTCAAAACCAAAGAGATCTGCATGTCATAAAACCAAAGACAGCAGTGACACAACCAGATGAGTTTCTACACGTTGTGTGAGTAGTCCAAACGCTGCACTGTTTACTGAGGTAGTGACCTGGCTGCTGTTCAAGAGGATATGCTTTCCCTGGAACACTGAAGCTCTTCTTTGACCCAAGGAAGCAGCACACCTCACATGCCACCAAGCCCTGCAGAGTATTCACAGGCTGCTACAGTGGTCCTGAGCTGCAGGAGGCCAACACCTCCCCACCGGAGGACTGTGCTTTGGGAAAGGGGGAGGGAAACCAGCAGGATCTCTGTCCTCGTGACCCACAGATGATGCTATCATGTTGATACCGGCTGGGGGATGCTTATGCCATGCCTCAGCTCCCACCAGTACCACAAGTAATGTGGTCAATGACACGCTGATATTGCCAAGAAAGTTTTGGATCCACAAGAGGACAAGGGCACCTGATGTGCTTGACCTCCAAGCACAGAACCATAGCCCTCTATAACCCTGCTCTGCTGTCATCTCAACTCCATTTTCAGGCTTAAAGCTCCCTAAAGGTCGTTTTCCGATCACTCAAAGAAGTACCCTCTGCTTAGCAGGACTGCATTGATCAAATCTCCCCAGGCCAAAGCAGCATTAAGCTTCACAAACCACAATCCTTCACCTGTTTCATTTGAAAGAAGTTCTCAGACATACTTGATACACTTGATACTGGGGGGAAATTGTTACCAGAGATCATCACTAGTGTAGTCATCAGGGCTTTAATTCAACTTCCACCTCCATCTGATGAGGTCCTTACCCATATTTCTTGTTTTCTAGAAAAATGACTAAACTAGTAGTCTAGGGGCTACCTCACAGCAAGGGACTTCCCCTAGATATGAAATTTGTCATTACATTATTAATGCCAGTTGTCTCAGGAGAGAAAAAGAGCACGCTTATTTACAAAACTCTGTAGCTTATGGGGATTAATCTGCAAGAAGGTAGATTCGAGTTCCAGGCTGCAAACATATAGTTTATACTAAAAATTAAATTTTAAAAAGT
The DNA here is from genome assembly GCA_013401335.1 of Brachypteracias leptosomus. Lineage (NCBI taxonomy): Eukaryota > Metazoa > Chordata > Aves > Coraciiformes > Brachypteraciidae > Brachypteracias > Brachypteracias leptosomus. The sequence continues at coordinate 16,814 of VYZX01020421.1, forward strand.
GTTGAAATTATTAGCAGAAAAGTGGATATTAGTTGTATCCTGTTAGCACCCTAAATATTCATGTAGCAGAGTATTATTCTGCTTTTCTGGTACTAAGATCCCAGCCACTGAATAATACTCTGCTGCATGAATGCTAAGGTACTATAGTGAGAAAAGTGGGTTTCAGTGCCCTTGGGCAAGGGAGGGAAGATGCTGGGAGAAGGCACCAGCCACTGAGCTGTAGGGTACAAGGGACTTCTAAGAGTTTGTTTCTGAAATGAAGAACTAAATTATGACAGGTGTGAATCCCCCAAAGAAGGAGGCACCCCTCACAGCCCAGACAGAGCAGCAAAATGTGAGAGCCACCACAAACACAGAAAAAGTTATTCACAACAGTTTCAGACAACCAAAAGGAGTGATAACATTTTTCAAGGAGTGACACTTATCTTCCCAGCAGTTGCTAACTACTCCATATTCTTATATTTATATTTTCTTATCACAAGGATTTATCAGGAAAAAACTCAGGCTGCTATTTTGCTTTAGCTTCTGTTGGTTCGTTAATCTCTGAAACAGTAATTTTTCCTATGTTTTACTTCACAGTCTTGCATAACCTTGGATGATAAAACCTGTGATACTTGTTCTTCTGGTACTAAAACCACACCCCCTGAATTGTAACCTATGGCTGTAAAACCCGTAGCAGGGGAATTTAAGAAGAGAAATTACCAAGCAAATCCCCACCGAAGTTCTCATTAAAAAGAGCTGCTATATTGAATTAATTGCACAGCCTACAAACTGTTTTTCCACATCACCATTGTAGAGCAGAGATGAGGGAACTTCATCACACAGGGCATCCCATCCGCTGAAATGCTCCTTGGACCAACTGACAGAGCACCCCCTGAAATCACTCTGAGTCAGCAAGTTTTGTACTCCTGAAGGCAGAGCAAGATGGGGGATTTAAAGAGATCCCAAAGCACACCGCAACTCCTACTCATCACATAGCTTCTGGAGCGTTCTCGAGGAAGATGAGAATTAAATGGGCAAAAGCTTTTAAATATTCTCTCATGCAAAGGAATGAAATTAGGCCCACAAAAGTAATTTGCTTGGAATATTAACCTGGGAAATGGGAGATACATTTGAACTCCCTTGTGGAAGAAGGGGAACTGAACTTGGGTCATTTACAACCTGATTACCCTAACCATGAGTAATTTTAAATAAAAAGAGGGAACAGGGATTTCTTCTCCAGCTACGCTTGTCACAGCGCTTGATCTTATAATTGTGCTCTTAGGATATCTACAGGATGAGACAAGTAAGAATTAGACCTAGGAATGAGAATAGTAGATGAACAACTTACATTTCAAATATAGAGAGCGTTCAAAAATATCTAACGTATAGAATATGCTATAAATTAACATGCATTTATCTAAAACTAAGAACAGCTTATGTAACATAGAAAAATATATAGAAGTATGTTAAAATAACCTTATGTAAGGACTATAGTATATGGCCTAGGTGCTTAGGTGCTCCACCCTGCCTCTGGTCAGACCTTGTGTGGATTAACCCACCTGGAGCTCCACCCTGCTGTTGACAGGCCGGCCACCATAGCCAGTACCTGCTTTTCCCAGGCACCAGTACATTGCATCCCAGGATACAGACTGGACATCCCTTTGGACAGCCCCACTCATTCCTTATGGATTTTTCCAGCAATACCTTAGCGGCCTAAAGAGCTTGACTATATATAGGAATGTGTGAGTGACAGGTGTACCCCCAAACCCCCTAATAAATAGAAGAAAGGAAATCAAAGATGTTGTGAGAATCGAGGAAAAGAATGGGAATGCTGCAAAATTTATAAAGGCAGTTTGTTATTACGAGACTGTTGTTTGGAGTTTCTAAAGCTGCGCAAACCCAAACTGACAGAAAATATTAGGAAGTAGAGAAAGGTAAAATGAAAATCTGAGCAACGCCACAGAATCATAGAATGGGTTGGGTCGAAAGGGACCTTAAGGATCATCTAGTTCTAACCCCCCTGCCGTGGACAGGGATACCTCCCACTAGACCAGGTTGCTCAAAGCCCCATCCCACCTGGCCTTGAACACTGCCAGGAGGGGGAATCCGCAGTTTCTCTGGGCAACCTGTTCTACTGTCTCATCATCAGTAAATAATTTCTTCCTCATATCTAATCTAAATCTACCATCTTTCAGTTTAAAATTGTTAGCCCTTGTCCTATCACTACACTTCCTGATAAAGAGTCTCTCACCATCTTTCCTGTAGGCCCCTTTTAAGTCCTGGAAGGCTGGTATAAGGTCTCTCCAGAGCTCCCTCTTCTCCAGGCTGAACAACCCCAATGCTCTCAGCCTGTTGTCATAGTGGAGTTGCTCCAGTCCTCTGATCATCTTCATGGCCTAACCCTGGACCCACTTGAGCAGGTCCATATCTTCCTTATGCTGAGGACCCCAGAGCTGAACACAGTACTCCAGGTGAAGTGTCACCAGAGCAAAGGGGCAGAATCACCTTCCTTGACCTGCTGTCCACACTTTTCTTGATGCAGCCCAGGATGCAATTGGCTTTCTAGGCTGCGAGTGCATGTTGCTGGCTCATATTCAGTTTTCATCCAACAACACCCCCAAGTCCTTCTCCTCAGGGCTGCTCTCAATCCAGTCCTTGCCCAGCCTGTATTTGTGCTTGGGATTGCTCCAAACCAGGTGCAGAACCTTGCCCTTGTCCGTGTTGAACTTCATGAGTTTGACATGGGCCCACCTCTCAACCCTGTCAGGCTCCCTCTGGATGACATCCCTTCCCTCCAGCGTGTTCACTAATAATTTGCCACATCACTCAGTTTGGTGTTGTCGGCAAACTTGCTGAAGGTGGACTCAATCCCACTGTCCATGTCACCAACAAAGACGTTAAACAGCACCGATCCCAACACCGAACCCTTAGGAACCAATTGTCCTCTCCTACATGATCACAACAGACTTCTTATGCCAATCCTTTCTATATGGGAATTACTGGTGGGTAGTTTTTTAGATCATGTCACATGAGCAGTGCTGTATCAGATGTCCATCACAGCCAACACTTGTCTGTCTCCTCCCCAGCTCTAGGGAAGGGGGAAGGGGGA
>VYZX01020427.1:0-45325 GCA_013401335.1 Brachypteracias leptosomus
TCACATGGCAAGTGCAGGAAAACTAGGGGATCAGGCCTAGCAAGCCAAACAAGTTGTCTACCTGGACTTCAGTAAGGCATTTGACACCATCTCCCACAGCATCCTGTTGAACAAGCTGGTGGCTCATGGCCTAGACAGGTGTACTCTTTGCTGGGTTAAAAACTGGCTGGATGGCTGAGCCCAGAGAGCTGGGGTGAATGGAGTTAAATCCAGTTGGTGGCTGGACACAAGTGGGGTCACCCAGGGCTCAGTTCTGGGGCTGGTCTTGTTTAATATCTTTACTGATGATCTGTATGAGAGGATTGAGTGCTCCCTTACTAAATTTGCAGATGACACCCTCTGCTTGAGGATAAGAAGGCTCTGCAAAGAGATTTGGATAGGCTGGATCAATGGGCTGAGGTCAGTTGTATAAGGTTCAACAAGGCCAAGTGCCAGGTCCTGCACTTCGGTCACAACAACCCCATGCAGTGCTACAGGCTTGGGGAAGAGTGACTGGAGAGCTGCCTGGCGGAAAAGGACCTGGGGTGCTGGTGCTGCCCCTGTACTCGGTGCTCTTGAGACCGCACCTTGAGTACTGTGTCCAGTTTTGGGCCTCACAGTATAAGAAGGACACTGAGGTGCTGGAGAAGGTGCAGAGAAGGGCAACAAAACTGGTGAGAGGTCTGGAGAATATGTCATTGTCTCTGTTTAAGGCTCAGGGCAATCCCCACGGAGCAGAATTTGCTTCACCCCTCTTCCCCCCAACTCTTCCCTCCCAGGGGAGGAAGAAAGGCCTCACACAAAGTTGGAAATCAAGATTACAACTTTTAACAGGGAACAACAAAAGAGATATTAAAGGAAGGGGAATATACAGAGGTATTAAGAGAAGATATATATACAAATATATACAACACTGATCCTTGGATGTCGCTGGATTCCTCCCGAACCTCTTGGGGTTGGTAGCCAGCCACACAGAGGTGCAGTCCCAGCAGCAATCCCAGCGAGGAAGGGGTGAGCAGAACTTTCTGTGTCCTTTTATGGAGTGTGGCAGGAAGGGGAAATGGAATAGTCACTTTATCTGTCCCTCCCCTTCCCTAAACCTTAAACCACAAAAGTTGTATGAGGAGCAGCTGAGGGAACTGGGATTGTTTAGCTTGCAGAAGAGGAGGCTGAGAGGAGACCTCATTACTCTCTACAAGGAAAGATTGTAGTAAGGCTGGTGTTGATCTCTTCTACCAAGTAACTAATGACAGGACAAGAGGAAATGGCCTCAAGTTGGGCCAGGGGAGGTTTAGATTGGAAGTTAGGAAGAAGTTCTTTACTGAAAGAGTGGTTATGCACTGGAACAGGCTGCCCATGGAGGTGGTGGAGTCACCATCCCTGGAGTGTTTAAAAAATGAGTAGATGTGGCACTTTGAGACATGGTCTAGGGGTCAGGGAGTTGTTGGGATGAAGGTTGGACTTGATGATCCTGAAGGTCTTTTCCAACCTAAATGATTCTATGATTCTAAAATGCAGTTGTCTCCTGCAAAGTGACTGGAGCAACATGTGATTATCTCCACGTTGTCTCTCAAGAGTTTCTCTGCGTGTAAGCAAAAATAATTTTGCTTTCTAAATGCCACTGAAGCTGAGGTTGCCAAACTGTGTTCTTAGCACTTAGCACTTTGTTACCTTTAATAAAGAAGCACAAGACCAAATTCTGCCTCTCTACAGCAACTGTAAAATACCATTATAATCTTCTGAATCTGAAGACACTGGCAGCTATCATCACGAACACAACTTAGCCTTCAGAACCCAGAATGAAAAAAGCTTGCTCTTTATTAAGTCTTTGGTTTTTGTTCTTAGTGGGAACAAAAGAAAAAGAAAAAAAAAAAAGAAACACCTCACTAAGAGGCAGTGGAAATGCAATTCTCCAAATAGATTCTGGTTATCATAATTTTTCATCAAAATACACAGAACTGAATTAGGATGAAGTATATTCACTATCACATTTACTGTTTCTGCAACTGTCATCTTCTTAAGGATCTAAAGGTGTTTTATCAACAGCAACTTATTAGCTCTCAGAATATTTTTCTTATGTAGGGAAGAATTACTCTAATACCTCAGCTCTCTGAAACCCAAAATTTTATTGTTCACACAATCTCTTCTTTTGTTATAAAAGGATTTTTATTTCCCAGTCCTTGAACATTTTCTATTCCTCTTCTCTTCAGCCCTAAGGAGAGTTAATAACACAAACCAACTTGAATAATAAAAAATCTAATCATAATTTTGGGGTTTGTATTGTTCATATATTATTACATTTTTTGAATGAAAAATAGGCTATCAACTTAATTTCCTTCATATAGTACTTTAGTCAATAAACCCATGAATTCTGCAAGTTATTTCTGCCTTGATACTTCTTACACAGTCTTCCCTATCTTAACACTAAAATTTAGCCAACTGGAAATCCCCCTTAATTTAAAGAAGTATCATCCAATGATTTAGTTACATATTCTTCATTATACTTGAGCCACTGATGCAATGGATGGATGGAAAGGGTGCAACTGATTTAACTGGAGTAGAATTCTTTGTGTAGTGTATAATCATAAGCACCAAACCCAAAAATGTAATTGCATAACATGCATTGCATCTAAAAAATAGTTGGAAAATACATTCTACATTTTCAAGTTTTTAAGTACATAAAGGTTGCTACCAAATTCCTAAAAGGGCTCTAGGTGGTATGCTTCAAAGCACACCAGCATCAAGCAGATCTGATGTTTTCCTACAATAAACCCAAAATTCCTTGTTCTGGAGCTCTACTGACAAACCAGGCTCTGTCTGCATGATCCTGTCATGCAGAGTCTAACTCTACAATTTACATTCCAAACCCCATATTTTTTGGAGGTACTTATTACCAGCTTGCAACTTTGAAAATTCTCCCTTCCTTGCCAGCTCCACCCCATCCCTGCTCACCCTGTCTCACTTTCCACTAGGAACTCCCCGTTGTTGTGTAGAATCAGATGGTGGGGCACCAGCTCCCCACAAGACATAGATTTTTAAGGTTCTGCCTGTAGAAGATTATGGTTCAAATAATTTATTACAAACTTAAATTTCATGGACTGAGGCTAGAATTTTCTTTGTACTGGCTTACCTCATTCTCTTTGGATGTGTACTGTATCTTGAGAGTATCCATGGCTCTGATCATCGTTTGTATGGCTGTAAATATATTTTGGTAAACCAATTTTGTGAAGCCTTTCCTGTCTTCTTCTGTGTAACCTGATCCATGAATAATCCTCATTTGTTTAATGAAAGTACTCTTGCCACTTTCTCCTGTGCCTGGGGGAGGGAGAAACAGGAGAGAGAGAAAAAGTATTATATTTACAGTTGACAATATTTGTAAATACACATACAAGGATTTGCACCTTATCTGGGCATGCATAAGAGTCTTCATTAACTGTAGTATCATTTCTGAATTTTCCAGTCTCCATATTCTATATTGTTTTATTGAAAATATTTGCATTACCAGGTTTGGAAGTGATTTTCTTTTTTGTAAAAGATACATATAAGTATCTTATCATAACATATCCTACAATCTTTAATATAAATATCCTGCAGGTAGAAGTCAGATTACAAAACAAGAAAATTACCTGAGTACAAAAGAAAGAAATTTTGTTTGTGTAAGGATCAAATTCCTTAATACAGAGAAATTGTACAGAACTTTTGCACCATTTGCAGCTTAACAACAAAGCCTGCACTAATCCTGAAGTTGGGGAAAAATTTTATGATTAGGCCACATTACTTAGTTTTGTATTTCTACCAATTCTTATATAAATACTGAATGAAAATGTGCTAAATGAAATTATGAAAAATGTATTCATTACTGTCATCTGTTCTGGGAATTATTGGTTCTATTTAAAAAAAACCCTTAGAAGCAGATATTATAAAGTCATGCATGAACTTACATCTTTCACAGAACACTTTGCCTGTATATATTGCTTTAAGCGCATTTACAGGATGCAACAATATATTTCCAAATATTTTTCAGGACATAAGCCTTAAAACAGAAAAATTTATGCACTGACTCATATCAAGGGTCCATTCAGGCGGTGTCCCATTCTCAACCAAGTTTGTAAGTGGTGGCCAAGAGAAGAATGAAGAGTAAAGAGGGGCTAGAATATAAGACACTTCCTTCACAAGACCCTGCATCTTTAAAGTTGAGACTTAGCTTAGAAGTTTGTTAGCTGAATGCTACCTATTTGGAAGCTCTACTGTATCTCTCAAGTACTTGGGCAGGTCCTTCCTTAAAGCCATGGAAATTTTTCACATCCTCAACACATTTTAGGATAGAGTTTCAGAGCACTATCACCCATGAAACATCGTTTATTCTGAGCCTGGATCCACCAGCTTCATTTCTGTTTTGTGTATTCAATAAATCTCCTCCCTTGCCTTCTCCACACACTCCTGATTTTATACACCTCTTCATATCATATCATTTGGTAAGCTGGGGGATGCAGGGATGGCTTCTGTGAGAAAATGTCAGAAGCTTCTCCCATGTCAAACATGGTCAGTTTCAATAGCTCCAATAGCACTGCTGGCCAAAGCTGAGCCCATCAGCAATGTGGTAGCACCTCTGTGATAAGGTATTTAAGAAAGGGTAAGAAAAGCTGTGCAACAACTGTGTGAAAAAGGAGTGAGAAAATGTGAAAGAAGCTGCCCTGCAGACACAAAGGTCAATGAAGAAGGAGGGGAGCAGGTGCTCCAGGCACCTCTGCTTTATACTTTGGAGCAGAGATTCCCCTGCAGTCTGTGGAAAAGACCACGATGAGGCAGACTGTCCTGCTGCCGCCCACGAAAGACCCCATGCCAGAGCGTGTGGACATGTCCTGATGGAAGCTTCAGCCCGTGGAGACACCAAGTACAAGCAGGTTCCTGACAGGACCTGTGGCACATGGAGGACCCATGCTGGAGCAGTCTGTTCCTGAAGGACTACACATCTTGGAAGGGACCCAGCTACTGCAGCTTTTGAAGAACTGCGGCTCGTGGAAAGGACCAATGTTAGAGAAGTTTGTGAATTACTATCCTCTGAGAGGTACTCCAGGTTGGAGCAAGGGAAGAGCACAAGGAGGGACAAGCAGCAAAGACAAAGTGTTACAATCTGATCACAACCCCCATTCCCTGTCCCTCTGTGCTGCTCAAGGGGAGGAGGTAGAAGAGTAAGGAGTGGAGTTGAGCCTGGAAAGAAAGGGGAGGTGGTTTGGAAGGTATTTAAGGGGTTTTTTTCCTTATTTATCATCACCTAAGTTTTGCCTGTGGTGGTAATGGGTAAGTGATCTCCCTGTCCCTATCTTGACCCATTAATTTTTTCATATTTTCTTCTCTGTCCTGTTGAGAAGGGGGAGTGATAGAACTGCTTGGTGGGCATCTGGAGGTCAGCCAAGGTCAATCCACCAGATATATTCACCTTCAGCTGTACTTTTTCTCGGTTGCAGAGTCCAAAACAGATCAGTTCAGTTATCATGTGGAAGATGCTCTATAGCTTGATCATCCCTTTGACCCTTGCTGAAGCTTTCTTAGTTCTGTTTACCTCTGAGATACACCTAAAGTACCAAAATTTCAAACACTAAAGTGCTGCCAAAATTTAGATTTATGAAATGGCACCATTGTGTTATCACTACTGTAAGCAATTAAAAGAGCAATATTTAGTATTAAATATTAATATTTAATAATTTTGTCTGTAAACATATTATATAGCTATTCTTTTAACAACTGTTTGGGATTTCTTTAATTTTGGCATTGTATTGATTTACTTGAGAGAGATGGAACATGGACATACACTGGCATACATGTGAAACAAATTCCTGGAGGAATCTGTTTTAGTAAAATGTTACATTACACATCACAGTCATCAGAAAGGCAGTGCTGGCATGTCCATTTCGAGAAGCTAACATAAATACAATTCAAATACAATTCCATTTCAAAACAAACCAAAATCCCACCACCAATTTTTTTCACTGCCAGTGTAACCTTTATATTTGAGAGGAAAATACTCTGATTAATCCAGGTTGAATTGCTGGCCTAAATTTTTACGTAACTCAGAATAAACAGTCATATCACATTACAGCAGTGCCCTCTGCTAATGTTTGAGTCAAAGAAAAACTATCAGGGATATGTAGCAATGCTGTGAAATTGTTTAAAAAATCTCATTTTTGTTTTTAAAGAAAGGTGCTTTCTTCTAAGTCCCACAAACACCAAAGACAGGTGGAGCCATGTTTGTAGAGCTCATCATCTGTAATCCAAGCCAGAGTTCTTCCCTGCATGTATAATATACAAATTTTAAAGAAATTTAAGGTTAGTATTTTATTATTGTCTGATTTGATCTAATATGTATCAACCTACAGCACATGAAAATTGCCTATTCAAGTGATTAATAAACTGGTATGAAATACATGGGTAATAAACAGAACCATCCTGCTTTACCCCTTGACATCTCATAACCTCGAACACAAGATGATTTAAAAGCTTTGTTCTCCCTACCCTGACCTAAAGTAGAGTGCAGAGTCCTCCTTCTGTATTCTTCCTTGCAGCAACTCCTTAAGTGCTTAGCTGTGCCTCTTGTCATAAACCCAGAATACAAAAGGGTCTCTGTGCAAATCCAACAATGCACGCTCTTTGTTTCTCCATTCCCATAAGATACCTAAAAAAATCTTCAGGGCTCATTAGCTTAAAATGAAACAAGGATGTTGAAGCACTTCTTGACAGAGGATCATTTTAAAGCATGTTAAAAATTGGTAGGGCTTTCAAAAACAGCCTGAGTAGTTGTGCCAATATGCATACTTCTGAGATACTAAGCTAAAGATAACTGCATTTCAGGATGGAACTGCATACACAATCAGATTTGGATTGAGTACCTTTTTAATTAAAATAATTGGAAAACAAATGGAGCCACACAAATTGGAATTTGTGTTTTAAGACTTCAGGTGATGGGGCTTCAGGAAGTGGAGTACAGACTTTACATTAGGAATAATAAAAATGGTAATAGCGCAATAAAAAGCAGGTAGTACAGAAAGCGTAGATAATAGAACAATAATATATTGATATATTACATACCTTGGAGGTATAAATATGTATTAATGCCATCCATTCTAGAAGCACTAGAGAATGGGTGGCTTTAAAATGTGTCTATATACATCCAAGATGTTGGAATTCTGTTATTACAAGCAAGTTTAAAGAGGTTATTTGGATAAAACAAAACACACACACACAAAAAAAATGCAGGCAAAGTGTATTTTTCTCCTCAGAGTCATTTGTGGTAAGCACTTGCCCAGAATACATTTAGTGCATTTATTTCCAGGAAATTATCTGCTGAATCATTACTGCCAAAATATGGAATGCATATCAACTACTGACTAGGTCAAGAGACAAAATATTCCCAAAGGTGAAATGTAAATACATTAGTTAATGTCACATACTTCTCCTTCTTCCAGTCAATTCAAACATTCTTTTTTTTGCCCCTCTGCTTCAAACTACTGACTGCCACATATGCATGTGTTACCTCTCCAAATCCACTTTCTCAATATTAGAATTTTGCCAGTTAATTCCATTAATAAAATATTGTATCTGCTTCGGCCATTGTCTCTTTTGTCCTTAACTCCTCTTTTGCCTGTCAAGCTTTACTTTCCACATCTAACATCTCAATTCTTTATGGAGGAAACAACAAGTTATTAAAACAAACAAACAAACACACCCCCAAAGCTCCAACCAGCACAACCCTGTGCTCTCATTCTCATAAGGATTTTGTGTGTTCAACTTAATTACTTCAATGAGCAGACTGTGAATACAGCCACAAACAAAACCAGAAGGCTGTAATTGCTAAGGTTAAAGCAAAGCTAAGCCTACCACCATTAAGAACAACAGAAGATAAGCTTTGGCAGAGACAATAAAGGCTCTGTAAATCCTGGATTCACACTTCAGCCAGTTCAAATGACTGAGATCTGGGTTGCTCTTCACCATTTTCAGCTCTCAAATGGCAATGATACCTTCATCTACAGTTTAGACCTGCCTATGTGCTCACTTCCACTTGCCATACCTGAATAGACACAGGCCAGTTAGTAAGCAAATATATTTAATCTGTTGCTGCATGACAACATGTTTCACTCTTGTTCTGGCAGCTGTGTCTCACTTAAGAGCTGTGGTGCAGATAAGGGCCAAGTCACTGGATAGCTGCATGAGTAAGCCCCCTGGTCTCAGTAGAAGCAAGAGGAGTCTGAATTACCTTCCCAAACGTCTTAGTTATCAAGCATGATAAACGTGATGAAGTCAAAATGCCACAAGTAAAACAAAAAAGTAAGGTATAGGATCATAAAAGTAGTATTTGAAGCCATCTTTAGACCAGAATCTAGTATTAAACCTCTTCTCCACTTATGAGTGGCCACTGGAAAAGGCTCACTGATAGAATCATGCTTATAGCTACAGATGACTTAGGAGCTCTGTGAAACTCAGTATCCTTAAGCTTCTGCCCTCAGGCCTCTGTGACAGGCCACATTTCTGGCTCTTCACAGTAAAATAGCTCTTTTTTTCATGGGCAGAAATAATTATGAGAATAAAGATACCAACATTTAGTAATTAAATTAGGATATTTGCTGCTTGCATTAAAAACTAAATTATATTTAAACAGGATCTGCAATATTTTGTACTGCAGTCGTTAGGCTTGTTCGACTGACAGAAGGAAGCATCTTTCTATAACTGTAGGATTAACAGTCTGATATACAGATCTAAATGGTGCTAGTGCACAAATGTGAACATGTGAGAAATGGTTCTCAAGTAAATAAACCTGACTGACCAAAAATGTATGAGGTTAGAGCAAAAAAAATATATTTTTAAAACAACAGAAAAGGCAGAAAAAATATACAGAATGAAATTCTTTTGATTTCAAGGAGGAGGTCTGAAGCAGGAGAAAGGAAATTTTTGAGGTTTATCAGAAAGGAAAATATTTAGAGTCATTCAGCAATCTTGGAGGATTACTCTGCCCATTCTCTTAACTACTTGCATGGAAGCATATTAAATGCTTCACAATATAATGCATGAAATGTTACACAAAAACAGAGCCACAACCGCTTCCACTACTATGAGGCAAGGACAAGACAGTGCTTTTAATGACCTGGGGAAAAACCAAAGCAGATTTCCTCTCTACGACTCACACAGAGTTAGTTCTTGTTTTCCAATAGCAATGTAACCCAAAATGTGCTTTCACTTCTCTTCGTTATTTACCAATGAGCATTCCTGATATCTGCACCAGGCGATGTAAGTATTATCTGTTGCTTTTTACTAACCAAAAAGACAAAAAAACCCTCTCCATAAATATATAAATAACAAATTTGACGGGGGGCAGGCAAGAAGGGACAGGGAACAACCAAAAACACAAGCCCCCAAAACTGAGCAGCTATTCCAGATACTCCATTCACATTCTGTAGGATTCAGAACCAACTTCCACATCTGTTACCAGGGAAACAACTCTCATTCATTCTAAAATCCCACATGTTAAAAGCACATTCTGGTGACTTCTCCCTTGATGAAGATGGGGAACATGATTAAGAATAAGAGTTTTGCAATTTCTGAAGTTAAGTTAACAGAGAGAAGGGATTCAGACAAATTTAATAATCACCATCAAAAGCTCTGTAGAGAAAAAAACAATGCACTTTTTTTTTTTGGTGATTTATAAGTCCATAAGGACTAGTTCTACACATCTATCTGAATGGCTGCTTCTGCACTGGCACCACTTATTTGACATCTACATAACTCACTATTTCAATGCTATTTCTGCTACTAAGTATAAAGTTGGAAGTGACAATATATCTGCAAATAAGCCATTCAGTTATGGGATTCTTAGAAAAGCAAAAAAAAGCTTAAATACATAATTTTTTGGCAAGGAAAAATTATATGAAGCAAAAGTTCCATAGCTCATTCTGGTCTCTTGTGCTCTAAAGGCACAGGATCACGTTAGTTTTCATTCCATTATTTAAAATCATTCCAAACACCTTCAAGGAAAACATCAGAGCAAAATCAGCATTGAAACCAAAACTTATAATATCCAAGGTTTAGTACATGGGATATAAGGCTTTGTAAAAAGAGTTCTCACATTTAACATGCAAAAACTACTACCCCGCCCTCACCCTCGCACCCCCCAAAGGAAGAGTGGTCAACATGAATTCACAAAGGGGAAGTCATGCCTGGCCAATCTGAGGGCCTTCTACGAGGCCTTCCTCCTTACATAGGAAGACTTGAGACAAACATCAGAGAATATGTAAGTCTGAGCAAACTGCATACAGGGGCACAGCAATGTTCCTCCGCTTTACAATAGTCTTGCTTATTTCTAAATTATTCTCCAGAAAACCACAGAATGGTTTGGGTTGGAAGGGACCTCAAAGATCATCTATTTCCAATCCCCCTGCCATGGGCAAGGACACCTCCCACTAGACCAGGCTGCTCAAAGCTTCATTCAACCTGGCCTTGAACACATCCAGGGATGATAGGACACCCACAACTGCCCTGGCCAACCTCTTCCAGCATCTCACCACCCTCATAGTGAAGAACTTCTTTCTAATTTCTAATATAAATATACCCTCTTCCAGTTTGAACCCATTACCCCTATCCCTACAAACCCTTGTGGAAAGTCCCTCCCCAGCCCTCTTGTAGGCCCCCTTCAGATACTGGAAGGCTGTAATAGGGTCTCCCCAGAGCCTTCTCTTCTCCAGGCTGAACAATCCCAACTCTCTCAGCTTGTCCTCACACAAGAGGTGTTCTAGCCCACCAATCATCCTTGTGGCCCTCCTCTGGACCCGCTCAAGCAGGTCCATGTCTTTCTTACACTGAGGCCCCCAGAGCTGGGCACAGGACTCCAGGCAGGATCTCAAGAGAGCAGAGTAGAGGAGGGAGAATCACCTCCCTAGGCCTGTTGACCACACCTCCTTTGATGTAGCTCAGGATAGGGTTGCCCTTCTGGGCTGTACTTGCACATTGTTGGCTTATGTTGAGCTTTTCATCAACCAGCACCCACAGGTCTTTCTCCTCAGGGCTGTGCTCAATCCACCCATTACCCAGCCTGTATTTGTGCTTGGGATTGCCCTGACCCAGGTGTGGGACCTTGCACTTGACCCTGTTGAACTTCATGAGGTTGGCATGGGCCCACCTCTCAAGTCTGCCCAGATCCCTCTACATGGCCTCCCTTCCCTCCAGTGTGTTAATCACACCACATAGCTTGGTGTCATCCCCAAACTTGCTGACGGTGCACTCAATCCCACTGTCCATTTCTCCAACAAAGATGTTAAACAGCACCAGTATCAGTATTGATCCCTGAGGAACACCACTTGTCACTGATCTCCACTTGGACATCAAGCTGTTGACCGCAACTCTTTGAGTATGACCATCCAACCAACTCCTTATCCACCAAGTGCTCCATCCATCAAATCCATGTCTCTCCAATTCAGAGACCAGGATACCGTGCAGGACAGTGCTGAATGCTTTGCACAATTCCAGGTATATGACATCTTTATTAAAATATTACTGAATAATAAGAAACAAGAGAAATAATACGATGGAACTAATTTGAGCTACATGCACTGAAGTTTCTGAGATCTTTCCTCACCTTCCTTCTTTCTCCCAAGCTCATCCAATGACTGTTAGCTTGTATTTTTCACTCAACAGACAATAAAAACAATTCTGTTTCTTCTTTGATTAAGTATATTAGCTTCCAAACTTGTACTGGTATTCCTGGAAAAGCAGAGTCTGCCAGTTATTTTTATCTGCAGTATTCACACTAAGTTGAATCCTCCTTGAAAAGTCAGCAAATTTTACCTTTTGACTTTAGCAAATTGACGTTTACTCCTTTTAATTGTGGTAACAACAACAACGACAACAGTTCTGCACTTCTGTTTAGCTTCCTAATCCTGCCCCACCTTCCTCCAAGACACCATTTTCTTTCTTCCCTCTCTTCAGGGAAGCAGGCCAGGCCAGGCAGCTTGCCACTGGTGTTTCCCATGGGTGTCCTATGTTCATTTCTTTCAGCCATGTCCTGGTTTGAGTTCGAACCAAGCTAATTTTGTTCAGTGATTTTATTTTTCAGCTCAGTCTCTTCTAACTACCTGTGCTTTCTGAAGCTAACAGCTTGTTTTCGCAGGCAGTGTCTGCTTCTAGCAGTGATAACTCAATGTTTAGAGTTAGTACCAAGCATCAGTATACAGACCAAGGTCACTGCTAGATCTTGTGTACCACATTGGGGGGTGCAGAAAGTGAAAGGCTGCACCTGAGGGGAGGAGCTGGGTTTGTATATATTTATATATATTTCATTTTATTATTATTATCCTCATTAAAGCTGTTTCAGTTTTTTTGTCTAATCCATTAGTCTTTGTCCCTTATTCCCTTTCTCTTCACATTTGTGGAGGGAAACAGGTTAACAGAGACCATTTGTTGTAGGTCTAGTGGACTGCCCTGACTCTAAACATTGGCAATTAAGAAGTAGCTGTGCACGAGTAAGAAAATCTCTGTGGGCTGCAAGAGCTTCACTTCATATCTGACAGAACAAACGCATGCTTAAGGAAAAAGAACAAAAGCTACACTCTGATCTTTTATTTTAACAAAATTTCCCTGTATTTTACAATCCTTATGATAGATAGCAACCAACTTTCATCATAGAAATGCATTCTCTTAATTCAAACTTTATACATTCTTTTAAATTTATTTTAAAAGTCCCTTTTTGTTCTAAGTAAAAGGAAACGGTGAAACAGCTTCCTAATGGAAAATCTTTTGGTGGTGCAGGATGTCCAAGATGTTGCCAGTAACAGTTTTATATTCTTGGTGCTGTGTGTGTAATAGGAAGTACTGTATCAAGCAGGAACAAGAAATAAACACAAGAAAAAACTTGTTTAAAAATTACAAAATCCATTAGACAAGAAGAACTCCAAATACATGTTCTTGTCGTGCTAGATTATACACTGTCAGCAGAAGGAATGGGTCCAGTGCAAACAGAAACGCCAAAACAAACTAGTTAAGTGCCTCATCTACCATAAATGCATAAATGCCAACAAAAGTCATCCTCTGAGTTTCATCTCTTCTACTCTCCGTGCAGATACCTTTGATAACTGCTACAAAGACAACTATTTCTTAAGTTCAGTGGTGGGAGAAACTTTTTCTTCACAAATGTTCAACCCAACAGTTTGAAACTGATTGTAAATTACTAATAAAATACCTTTAATCCTGAATATCCTCACTCTCAATAACAGTAGAAAAAACCCCCATAACAACTAACACTGTCATTTATGTAGTTCTTGAAATCACACCTGACTTCTAAAAGCAGAAGCATCCAGAAATCAATGGAACTGATGAATGGCTTTGCTTAGGGAAATAGAACTCCTTCCCTGAGTTGTCATGACAGGCATGCCAAAACTGAGTGTCAGTGCTCAAGGAGTCACTGCCATGGTGTGTGGCAAGGCAAGGACAGAGGGGATGGCTCCAGTGCTGCTGCTTGTACTTGTTAAGGATAGTGAATGCAAGTGACTTTTTACATTAAAACCTTAGGCTGTCACAGCAGCTACTTAGCAACTTCTAAACATTCTTAAAGCATTTAGAACTAACAAGGCACACAAGTTATTAATACTGGCAAATGTATGATCGTATTTCCCAATGCCACTTTTCAATTTGCTTAGCACATGCCATGCCCCTCTCACTTTTTTTTTCTCCCCCAAAAGTTGTAATCTCAACTCTTCCTTTCCCCTTTCTAGAAGTTCAGTGACAGCAACACCCACCTTCTGCATTGTTTAGAAACACAACAAGTAAAGCCAACTGGCAAACCTTTACTACTTGGCAGGGTAAGCCTCCACTAGTGCATCTGTGAGAGCCAAGCAGAATGTAAGGTCCACTTTGTCCGCTACACCCCCATGGCTGTAGCTCCGTACTCCCAGGACCTTTGGAAGTAACCACCAGTAAAATGTTATGTGCATCTCACTCCTTCCCCACCCGCATCATACAGCGATACTGAATGAGTTCAATCTTTCACCTCCATGTTCTTGCTTCCGCTACTCTGCCAGACTATTTTAAAACTAAAGGCAAAGAAAAACCCAGAAGGAATCTAGTATTATCAGGAAACATAAACTTACACTGAAGAATTGTAAGAACCATGAAAATGTGCTCTCTTTAGCTACAAGGAAAAGATGGCAAGAATGCATCAATAATTTTTTTAACATGGCAGCAGGTGAGAAAGTTAGTTTTTACATAGCTACAGCTGCAGATGCCATTGGTACAGAGGCAAAACAGGAGTGGCAGCATATGTCAACCAATTTTATTTCAACTGCTGACAACAATTATGCTGTTGTAGAAAAGGAGCTTACAAATAAAAAAGATTAAAACAAAAAAACACCACAACAGAAGTCCAGCTAGAAACTGAAAGAAGTTTACATAGGCAGCAGCTAAACACTTTGTACCCCTAAGTAGTGTTAGATTTGTCAAACATGCTTCTTCTATGTCCTTCCAGCAATTCTGGGAGCAGATCTTTCCAAAATCAAGCTGAAATGTGATACAGAAACTTGCACATCATGTTCACTGCTTACATTCTCTGCATTAATTAAATTACCTGTGAAGACAGGAGAGAATTCGGAACCATTTTTTAAATCAGAAGCCATAGTGCACTACTGCCTCACTATGAAAGTAAAAACTTTATGCACAGCAGGCATCCTTATTCTTTTGGAATAAAAGTTACACTGGTTCTGACTGTAATAAGTATTTCATCAAGGGACTTCAGCTCTGGTACACACACGATCAGTGAAATACAAACTACTTCAGTGACACAAGAATGGTGACTGCAGAGTAGAACATCAGCCTTTTGCGTGTGTGACACAAACCCAAGAGAAGGAAGGTGTGGGAGTATCTGGACAAGCCCTCTGATACAAGGGACAGAAACAAAACCCTGAGTTACCCATGAGACTAAAAGCAGAAGTGGGAGATCAGCCGCACTCAGCATTCACATCCTTTGAACTTTATCAAAAGATCAATTTGAGGCCTAGTCTAAACACTAATCTATCAACACTTCCTCACAACTACATAAAAGTTTTGACAGGTCATCCTATAAACATATACAGGTTGATATATTAAGCATTTGATTAAAATAGAAAAAGCATCCCACCAAAATTTAACTGAAATTTTACAGTCTAACTACCAGGATCACTTTCTGTTTTTTCCCCATCAGGGATGGAGCCTAACTACTTCTGAAGGATCTAAGCAATTTAGCACTGTAAATTCTCTTGACTTTTATATAAGACTTGGACAATTGCCTGAAATAACTTAAAAGAAAAATCTACTATGAATTACTCATGACTTACCTCTAAATTACAAGTAGTCTCCCACCCTCTATGATCAAATAACATATTGCTCAAATAGAGTCATAGAATCATTAAGGTTGGAAAAGACCTCCAAGATTTAGGCCAACCACCAACCTAAATAAATTGCAAATTGTTTTTATAAAATATTTTCTGATATTATCCTTAATTAGTCAGACACTGTAGTAGCACTTTGTGCTGCTGGACATAAGGATGCTAATTTGTTGTTGCCATAGTTATGTTCTCTTTTGCCTCCAAAAAGAGAAAATATCAATTCCAACTTGCATCACAGCCCTGTGCAGGGACACACTACTACCACTATAAGTAGTTATCTATAACTCAGAAAAGATACAAATTCCCATTTCAGGAGGAGAGTACTTGAGTATTTACAAAAGCCAAAGAACTTTATTAGATTGCTTGAGAAATTATGAATAAGAAATTATGAAAAACAATTAAATTGCCATCCAAAATATTAATCTGAAACAAAATTTTTCTCAATACTTTTCTACTAACTTTACCACCTTATACAGATACAAAGCAGACAAACACTATTGGTTGTGAAATAACTTTCTGAAAGGCCATTTCATAGTCATCTTAGTCATTTTTTGATCTCACATAGCTTTGAATCATTAAATTATACTGCAAATGAACAAGGTTTACTGACATGGTTTTTGAATGACAAATGCAAATGCCACCTGAATTTCAGTATTTCAGTCCTAACTTCCAATTTTGTTATCTATGGACCACCAAGGACAAAATCCTATTCCAGTCACTGTCTCCTCTTACTTCACACCCTAGTACCAAAATACCTCCAGATCCTTTAGGGTCTCTCTGCTGTTGAGTAAGTAGAAAGCATGCAGAAGCTCCTTAAGTCTGTAGCATCATCAAACAGCTTGAACCAGGCATCTCCTGTGTAGTACTTGGCAGCAGTGTATGTTAAGAGCATATGTCTTACTAAAGTGTAAGCTAGCAAGAGTAGGAAAATCCTTATATTACAAATTTGCTGAAGAATGTGGGAATTTTTAGAGAAATTAACTGTACTCAAGCGTCATCTGCAGTCATCAGAGATGCTAAGTAAATTATTAATCATTTGTGATGGGGATTATCCAATAGGATTCTTAAAAAGGCTTTAGAGTTTTTAACAGAAACATATGTTTCCTTTTAAAACATGAAGGTCATGTATCAACAGTCATCAGCTCTAGGATCCTCCACTGGTGATCTCTTGGAAGGTGGCTGCCATTTCCACACAGTTAGCCCAAAGAGACTTTAAGTGGCAGACTTCTCCCTTGTCCTTTCCCCTCTAGCTCAAGGAATAAGAGCTAGTACTCAGAAAGCTACCACTCATTGTTGTCCACAAGAGATGAAGTTACACAAGCAGTCAGCTGACTTGATTTAAAAAAATAAAGAAATCAGTAGAAATTGTGTGTGCATCTGTCTTTCTCTTTTCTTAGTTTTATGTTATAGTATAGAGAAGTTCCTTGGTGATGGCCCAAAGTCTAGCCCAGGAAGCTCTCCTATGCCCACAAGGTTTGGTGAATAAAAAGACAGCCAAAAATAGCATAGTTGCGTGCTAGGGAGAGTCTGGAAGTTGATGGAAACCCTGTCCCCAGAGGCAGGGGCATCTCGTATAAAACTTACATTGAGCCAAAATAATATCGAGCTTGAAAAGGCTATTTGGGTCACAAAGAAGACAAGAGAAGAATCTGAATGACACCATTCCTGCACAGCTGTGGGACATGGACAGAATAGGATGTTACCTAGAGAGGGGAAGGTGACTAAATGAAAACAGTCTCCTAAGAGGTTGAGTGGGATCAAAGCACAGCTGCTGCATATCCAGTTCTGCATACCAGCCAAATTTAGTGTAGATTTTTGGACCACAGATTACAGATCTATTATTCTCATAGAGATTTTTTTGATTAGCAGTATTATTACTGCTGGTCAAAAATACTATAAGTACTGACTTTGTATCAGAAAAGATAGCAGGTAGGCCTTTTAGAGTCTGCCAGTAACATTATGGATTACCAGAAACAAACTCTGTGGCTAGTAAAAAAATAGCCAAGCAAACAAAAATCCTCACACCCCACATCCCCTCTTCAATCACTAATCTTAAGTGGCAATTATAAAGGCTGTCCTCATCCTCCACTTTTTTTTGTTCTCCCTGAATCAGCAGCTCCACAGCTTTCCTTTTAAAATACTATTGGGAAAGAGGAGGTGAATGGGGATAAATCCATACTCACACCACATTAATATATAAATAAGCATTGAAAGTTACCTTACACACGTTCAAATTTTAACATCATAGGATGACAGACATTATTTACAACTGTGAGCTTTGTATAGCATGACAGTCTTCCATTGTGAGAACAAGCTGATGAGCAGGTGTTTGCATTCAGTTACAGAAAGCTTTAGAAAACAGCAGTGATAAATCCTTGAAAAATCTGCTTTCCAGATTTTTAACAAACAACAATAAAAGTTTCCATTTTTTTTAATTTTCCCATCAGGACTATAAAAATTTTGCTAGCCTTTTACAAGGGTGAAGAAACATAGACATTATTCCCAAGTTGTTTTTAAATAGCCAAGAAAAGTATATGATGGTATTCTTGCTATTTCATCTGTAGCAACCCCCTAATCTATCCAGAGGTACTTCAAAGAACCCCATTTCTTCAGTTAGCAAGTTGTTGCCGCTATAAGTAACTGAATCTGGTGATAACATACCAAGATAGCAAAGACTCCATCCAGCAAGTGCACACACTAGAACAGTTTAGACTTAGTAGCCACAGCCACTTGCAACTGCAGTTCCTTGATAATGAATCTGGTGTCTCTAAGGGGCCAGAGCCACATGCTGATACGTGACTGTCCAACCATCTGTAACTCCTTACAACCATTAGATCCCTCATCATTTCATAGACCATTTTAGATTCACATCCCAATGGGTACTGCCACAATGAGAAGTTTGATCACCAAATTTAAATGTTAAATCATATAACACTTGTACACTTTTGGTTAACTCTTATTATCCTTCCACCAGGCTTAAGTGTCCCTTATACCATTTGCCACAGCTGCCAACACCAAACACAGAGTTATCCAATGTGTTTTAGGTTCAAACCTTTAAGTTAAGACTTAGGCTTTGAACCTACAAGAATTGCCAAACCTCAAAGAAGACAGGAACTTGTAGGGCATAACTAAGAAAAAGAATTTAATACTAAGATAAGCAGGAGCCAAAAACCAGCTACTCGTACTGAACTCTTCTTAAGATTAATTTTAACAGCTGACAAGCCCTCACAGAACATTTGTATTTATTATGTGAATAATAAGATTAATACTGAGATAGAGGGTGTTGTGCAAACTTACACCTTAACCAAGAAATACAGCTATATTATGAAAGGGAACTGTTTTTCAGGGGCACTTGGGAGGGTGAAGAACTTCTCAAAAGACTGTAAGTATAAGAAGAAACTATTACAAATTTCTGAAGGTACTTTAAAAGGTGACTCTATCCAGTAACTTGCAAGTATAATAATATAAATCCATCTGAAATACTATAATAAACAACCGTGTGAATTGGCAAAAATCTAAAAATGATTCGGGGTTGTGAACTTAATCAAAACCACTATAACATGAAAATAAACCATTTATTATTAAAATTTGAATTCAAAGGGCAAAGCAATAGATGTTCCCCACTCTTCCACAAAAAAAAAAAAGAAGAAAAAAGAGTAAAAGAACTTACAGTGAGAATTATCTTTCATACCCTGGCCCCCAGAGAATATAAACATATGTCAACCTGTTAATATTTGCTTTCCTGTGTCTGTTGTATTAAACTGAGCACAGCTGGATGGATCTTATCAAAGAGATGGAGGAGAATAAATCAGTGTCCCTGAAATGCAGAGCTCTAATCCTCCTAATGAAATTATTGTGACTCAGATGTAGAGGTTATGATTTGCAGTGAAGTAAAATATAGCTTCCAGACCTATACAAGCCTTTATGGTTACCTATAACAAGTCTATAGCTAACCTTTTCAATATACATTATGCATAGGACTTAGGAAACAACTACAAAACCCTTCTACAGACCTTGAAGCAACAGAAAAATAGCCAAACAACAATTTAAGAGACAAGATAAATTTGGTAAAGATTACTTGTGCAGTCATTTGCCAGGGAGGTAGAAATAGTTTAAAAGGTGGCCCATCAAAAAAGAGCAGTCATAAGGAACAGACAGTTCAAAAAGGTAGTCTGAGAAAATTCATACCAATACTAATGTCTAAAGCAGGATTTTCTGTAGGTTTTAAGTAACTCGAGTTACAATTATTTCATCTACATTATTTCACTCCTTCATAGGAATTTCTGAGAATATTTCTACTGTTACTGTCTTTTTGATACAATTCTTGAATTAAATATTTTTAATACATGAGCACGAAAGAAAGATCTCCACACATTGCCCTGAATTGCACATCTTAGCACAGATCACTCTTAGACAGATGAGTTTCACAAAGCAAAAAGTGATAAAATATATACTTTATTCTAGCATATAGCCACACAATTACTCCTAGCAATGGTAAATTACTAGGTAGACCAGACACTAGTTAGGGATTGCACTCTAAATCCAAAGTATATTTAGCACAGTGGAAGCCATTCAATTGCTTTCATAGATGCTAGATGTGTACATATACAAGTCACGCAGTTAGGATAAAATTTACTTATCAATCTCCTTGAGACTGGCTTTTATGAAAGCTGTTAAATTATCAAACCCACAGCCTTATTACAGCAAATGCTACTAGCAAAAAAGTGCTGAGCTTCAAAACACTCAGTAGCACTTCCAGAAAATAATAATAAAAAAATAAATTCACACAACAGTATACTTGGTCACAAATGCGGTGTTTTCCTCAGAAGGTAGTAAGAGATATACGGCATCCTAATATCTTCCAAAGCAGCAAAATATTAGACCTCCATCATTAGACTACTACAGGTTCCTTATATAAGATGCTAACACAATCTCCCTATCTCATCTGGTTTCATAGGTCATAACTCAAAAACATCTGAATAAAGGTTAGAAACATGCCAGTGAAATACTGTACCACCATTCCCTTGTCATTACCACTGTACTTCTATTATTCTTATATACACCAGAAATACTGTTTTTTATTTAATGTGTGTACCTCTACCTCAGCTACAAGCTCAAAAATGAGTGAAATACTTTACATACATGATTTGCAATAAAAAGACTGCAAGTACCAAGCAGTTTCCTCTGTTTAGTCTGCATTTCACAGAGCACTAGCTGTTTCCCCACATAGCCAAATGAAAAACTCAAGTAACTTGCTATTCCAAAAAGATCTCTTGTTTATCATTCTTAGTGCTTAAACTGTGATTTTCAAAAATCTAGCTATTGAAAACAATTAGCTGATGAGAACTGCAGGATTGAAACTGTGAGGGATTACCAAATTAAACATTGTTGATGACAGCATTGATAAAAACCAAGAATAAAACCAAGACACAATAGTGCAAACTAAAACATCTTCAAATTTAAAACTATCTTTTCCTGGTTTTAGGGGTAAATACATCTCATGAAAAGAAATTTTTGTTGCATTAAGTTTGAAAGACTAAATAGCATACTTTACACTGAGTACAGTAACAGATTATTTGATCTTAAAATGAAAATCAATTTTGTAAGAAACTGCCACTCTTTAAAAAAATACCCATTTAATGATTCATTTTATTTTTAAAAATGGACCCTGCAGTAAAAAAGCTCTCACATCACCTAAACATCTAAATTCCCCTAAGTTTCACTGATCCTACTGGCATTATATAGAACACATATTCCTAAATCTGATAGAACTGCTCTATGACTGGGGGCAAATGACAACAGAAAAGGGAAACCTGTAGCACAGTAATACACATCCAGAGTAAAGGTCTGGCAACTCTGCACTATGGATTGGCAGGAACTCCTCCCAAACACAGGCTTGCAAAATTTTGTCTCGGCATTCATTATGCTAGCATTTAAGAATTTCAGCTGGAAATCAGGACCCCTATGTGTTTGTCAAGTAAAAGATACCAGCTCCTGCTTGGCAGTTACGTAGCACAGTGCCACAGAAGGCGCTACCTCAGAAAAAACACAGGCTGACACATGGCTTTCAGATTGTGCAGTAACAATAAAACAAAGCTAAGCATAAAAGCTTCCCGCTTAGGTAAGGAATGCCAAGTTTTATACAAAACATACTTTCATTTCAAACACAAAGCTGGAAATTGTGAAATGGATATGTCCTAAGGACTAAAACAAATTGTTCGGCCTTTCCTACTTAAGAAAATATATCAGGTTGGGAATTTATTTGCTTCCTAAAATTTATCTTGATTACAGATAAGTGCCTGGCATTATTACCCTTGAACTATTTAGGTCTAAAAAGTATTTACTTTTAAGTTGTTTGTTTTGTTTTAAAAAAGGCTTAGTTTGGGACACATATTTTTATTTACTTTAAGTGTTTTGCTTTTCAGTTGGTGTTCCATGCAGTTCCCAACCAATGGCTAACTGGAGCATATATGCTTTCCAAGAGCATATTTACAAAATGCTCTGCATAAAGTTCTAATGCATTTTAAGCAAAATATGGGCACAAGTACAAGGACAAGGAAAAGTAACTGCATTTAAAAGAAATTACAAACAGAAGACTTGGGACTAGCAGTGGAACTACAAAACATTACAAGTATGTAACACATCCAAAAACCTATTCTTCCTTTTTATTTGATTGTTATTTTACAATATTTTTTTATTTCATGGAATGTCTGAAGATAGCAAGTGAAGCTATCTCCAATAAGCTATTTCAGCTATAGCTCAACATTGAGAGAGAAAAAGGTGTCATCATCACACTAATACTTTCACAGTGGAAATGGTTATTTCAGTACTGAGGAGCATTACTACTGAGAACTTCAATGATCATATGGTTGGAAGAGACCTTTAAGATCATCAAGTCCAACCATTAACCCAACATTGCCAGGTCACCACTAAACCATGCCCCCCAGTACCACATCTACATGTTGTGTGAGCCGGCACAGGCAGGACACAGGAACAACCATAAAAACATGGTTGAAATGCAAAGAGTAGATTTATTCTCCTTACCTTACGAACTGGAGGATCTTCACAGTAGCACCTAGGCCGAGGTATGCAAGTGGGTACACAGGTACTGTGGAGCTCAGGTCTTGCTAGAGAGCAAAAGCTTTTGATCCTGCTGCTTTCTCCTGTGTATCAAGGATTCTTGTAGGCACAGTTTTCCACTGTGCTTAGATTTTTCCCACAACAGGGCAGAAATATCAAGTGTGTTTCATAAGGTGCCTCTCAGTCTTTCATAGACCTGTGTTACCTAAAAACAGGTATTCTACTCACCAAGCACACAAAGCTACGCAACAATTAGTGTGATAGATGTGTTTTTCAACAACCCAGCTGCAAGTCACCTAAGCATGTTTACAATTGTCCTTGCCAATCTTCCATTCTTTTCTATGCACGTCTTTAAATATCTCCAGGGATGGGGACTCCACCACTTCCCTGGGAAGCTTGTTCCAGCACTTTCCAGACCTTTCAGTGAAGAATTTTTTCCGGATATCCTAAACCTCCACTGGCACATCTTGAGGCCTTTTCCTCTTGTCCTATCCCTTGTTACTTGGGAGAAGAGATTGAACCTACCTCGCTACAACCTCCTTTCAGGTACCTGTAGAGAGCAATAATGTAGAAAGGTCTCCCCCGAGCCTCCTTTTCTCCAGGCTAAACAACCTCAGTTCCTTCAATTGCTCCTCACAGGATGAACGAAATTGTATTTCAATGTATTCCAGAACTTTAATGAAGTTTTATTAACTCATATTTAGTATTCATTATAAGCATACTCAATTTTCTCTTAGAAAGTTGGAATACTGTTTTGAAAAATAATTCTCTAAGCTAAATCCAACTTCCTAACACAATCACATTGAAATCCTATAATAATGAGAGAAGATAATAATAAAAGAACAGCATTGTCGGTGTGCACAAAGGTTTTCACAAGGATCTGCTTACCTGTGCTACTATTGCAGAAAACATCCTATAATCCTAATCATATGGAAGGGATAGCTTTCAAGAGAGAATCCTGCATTACGTGCCAAGAGCACCGCCTGCAGAAAGAGCTTCAGTGCCTGAAAGCCTGGAAATAAGTGAATACGCAACATGATAGACAACATCATCTCCCACATTATCATTAACACAATTTTTGCTTCTAATGAAATGAAAAAACACAGATGGAACTGATTCCTACCAAAGCTGCAGAACTTAATTTTTTTCATAACTACAGGCTTGGGCCAATAAAATTGCAGGTTAAATAGAACCATTGTAAATATACTTGAAAGAAATGAATTTGAGTTGAATTTAATATACGTATACAGTCACCACTTCTACCAGCAGAAGACACTTGTTCAGAACAGCAAAGCCTACTCTCTCCAGCCACCAAGAAAAAAAATGTAGCAATTCATGTTCAGACACAGGTTATTTTCCTGTACAGTTCAGAATGCTACCTTGAGAAAGATAATCACCTCTGTGTTACTTCTTGTGATAAGTCTATTAGAAGAGTATGAATATTAGAAGAAACACAGGAAATAGCAACTATTCACTTGGAAAATGGCAGCTTTTTAAAAGGACATTTGAGAAAACAGAAGCAAAATCACAGCTAATGAAGTTGACCTTTCTGTTTTAATTTAATTTTTAATTAAGAAAATGTGTACATAATTTGTACTACCTGAGTTAAAGAGGCCTCAAATTTACTTTTCCTAAAACAAAACTTAAAAGAAACAAGATGCTAAACAAAGTATCAATCTTGTTCCTTTTTCCTTCTTTTATGGACAAAATCCTGTAACTTTAACATATCTGAGACATGAACATTGCTGTGCTAAGCATAGACTGGGAAAAACTACATAATTATGTTTTTAACTTTTTGACATTTTTTCACACTGCTTTTGATAATACTTGCTTTAAGTATATATGTTTTACATGGAAAATGCTCCCTCTGTGCTCTGTTTTTAACTCATATATCAGTGAAAAATTTGCAAATATAAGTGTTGGAAAAATAGTTTCAATGTTTCCTATCCTGCAATTTTCACTCTGGGTTAACTACACAACAGTGGAAACTGGAACATTCAAGAAACTGCAATACCACTATATCATTTTGATATAAATAAACTCAAATTTTATATCTTTTTCTTAACAGGCTGCCATATGTTGGCACATTCACTTTTCATCTATATCTTACAGTACTTCTAGCACTGATGCTGCAAACTGCTTTCCATAGGAACTGATGGAAGACTTTATAAAAATAAAAGCTGATTACTGTCCCTATTTATGAAAGAAACAAAAAGATCCAGTTAACAAACAGCAAGCAGTATGTGTAAGAAGTGGAAAAAGGAAGGGGTAGAAAACCACACTGAACAAGGCATACTGAAAAGTTAGCTTACTCTTTTAAATAATACTGCAAATAAAGTTACAACTACAAAATCTTTAAATTTACACAGAATTTTATACATGCAACAGATGTGAGGCGAAGCACAGTAACCTCAGAAAAGTATTACCTATTATTTACTAGTACTTTCCTCAGATTTCCTATGTGCCTTATTGTAATCAGATTTTAATTTCAGAATGAGACTTTATTTATTTGAATGAAATTTCAACTTTGTTTTTAGCATATTGAAAGTACCAACTTGCACAACATTACATAACGTCAGCTAGGAGTGAACTCTTCTGAGAAGAAACTCAAAAGCATGTTTTGAGTAAGCTCTCTCAGGGCTAGCAAGAGTCTTCAGGACACATCAGCAAGCTGATCACTCCCTCCAAAACAAGCCTAAAAGTAACTCTTAATGCCACTGAGGTGGACAATATTCATATACATTTGTCAACTACTGTAATGAAAAATATTTCAATGATACTGACCCAAAGAAAGGAAGGAAGAAAGGGAGTATCCTGGTTTGAGTTAGAACCAAACCAGTTCTGTTCAGAGATTTCAATTTTCATGAGTCTTGCTAACTAACCACTTTCTGAAGCTAACAGCATGTTTTCACAGGCAGTTTCTGCTTCTATCAGTGATAATGCTTCATGCTTAGAGTTACTACCAAGGATTGCAGACCAAGGTCACTGCTAGATCTTGTGTGCCACATTGAGGGGTGCAGAAAGTGAAAGGCCACACCCGTGGGGAGGAGCGGCCAGGACAGGTGACCCTGAACTGACCAACAAGGTATTCCATCCCATATACGTTATATTTGGTATAAAGCTGAGGGATCATGAGGGTCTCGACCTTTTTCCTTTCAGGGCCTTCTTTTTTTCCTTTGGTGGACCCAGCCCTTCCCTTCAGCCTTCACGCTTCTCGGTCCTGCCTTCGATTCGTGTGTTCCTGAACCTGGTTCCCATCAGCTGATGAGCCCAGTCTGGGACTTTGCCAGTGCCTACTACAGCCTCAGTGGTGATGCTGAGGTAATTGCCATCAGGGAGAGTTTGGGTTCGATACTCCTTTTGTATATAGTTGTATATATTTCATTTAAAAATTAATATTGTTATTGTTATTATTATTATTATCATCTTCATTAAAGCTGTTTTAGTTTTCTTTTCTGATCTGGAAGCCTCTCTCTCATTCCCTTCCTCTCTTATTTGAGAGGAGAGGGGGCCATAAGTCTCTCTCCCTTATCCTTTTTTCTCTTCCTCTATCTGGGGGAGGGGAAAAGAGGGGTTAACAGAGAGCGTCTGTTGTAGCTGGACTGACACTAAACCTCAATAGGGAGAAAGGGAGAAAGGGCAATATCTTTTGAAACAAACTGAGAGAAATGTAACATAGTCAAGGTAAACTTCCAAGATGCTGTACAATACAATGTACGTTCTACATGCAAAGAAAGTTGTATCCATGTCTCTCGGAAAACAAATTCCAAATGAGTTCTGATCCCTTTTTTATGTTTGCAAATGAAGCTGCATGCTTAGATAACAATCCAAATGAATAAGATTAAATTAAAACCAGTACATTTACAATGTTAGGAAGTGGCAAAATCAATCTCAAAGGCTTTGATGGTGTATTTTAAAAACAATTCTTGAGGCAACAATTTATATAATATTACTCATAAAAAATTATCTAACTTGCTTTCCTCAGTAGATTAAATCATTACACCTGGAACTGGTTTAGAAATTGGAGAAAGGAAAACATAACAACTAAAGCTTGAATTTAATATTTCACTGGAAAACCTAGAGCTAAAATATTTCTGGTTTATGATTTATCCTTTACAACAGGAGTGCTCTTTTATAAGCATTTGTTTGTTCAAATTGACCATCTGCTCTTATAAATCAAAAATGAACAAAATTAATAGTGGATTCATATGATTCTCACACTCAAGTCGAAGCCAAGAACTAACTGTCTTGGACCAGCACTTGCTAGACATAAAATCAACATGTCTTACTTGGAGAGGTTTTCTGTTTATGTACTAAACAGAACACAGGGACTCAGTAACACATGCCAGACTTTGCTAAATATTTTTTTGGCAAAAAAGTGTGTTTAATAGTAGTTATGAATCAATAAAGATGTGGTACAGCCACTCTGAAACTGAGAAGAAGGTAAAAGAAAAGAATTGAGCAGTCCTTGCTTTCTTTGGGTGCTTTCATTTGTATTAAGTTATTCTGGAGGTAAAAGGGAAGCTAGCCATAGATCATTAAAAAAAAAGTAGATCACCATTTTATCACATCCAGTTAAACTATATGAGCAAAATGTGATTCCGAGATTACAGGGCAATTTTTTAGTGTATTTGAACAATCAAACAGGTCATTTACGTGGAAGGTGTTAGTACTGGAGACACAGCAAAGACTGTATGAATCACAGCATATTAGATAAGATGAATGTATGCACTATTAGGTTTGCCTAGTTCACCCACCCACTGCTGCTCAGAGAGAAATTCAACCAAGAGACAGGCTTTGGTTTTAAGCTGTTTCCTCAGTACTTCAAAAGCTTTTAATGTATCAGCTCTCACGTTCATTAACATTAGTTCAGTGCCAAATACTTCGCACTTCTCTACATTCCCTGCACAACGAGGAAGCTGTGGAATTCTGAACACTTGTTTTAAGTTAATTCTCATTTCAAAGCAGAAAGATATACTACTCAATTTACTTCTTTCCACTAATATTAGTCAAACAAAGTAGCTTACACAATGAAGCAAATATGGTAAAAGTAAGTAATCTGAAGGCAATCCTATCAAGAATAACTTGGCAGTTAATACAAGCTTTACTAGTTTTATCATTAAAATATAATTGTTCATTTCTTCATTCTTTCTATTCCAGAATGGTAAAAGATGATTACATTGTACTACTCATTAACCTCCCTTTTCAGTAAAATAATCATTTCAGAAAATTCTAATTTTGCCCTGCTTTATTATGCTATTATTTCCTTTGGAAAAAGGCCCAATGGGATGAAATGAAAAAACCATCAATTATCTTCCTTTATGGCAGGAGTCACAAAAAAAACCCCAAACAATTGTATTTGCTTCCTTATTCTGTTCTGCTGCTTTCTTCAAGGAAGATGAAAAATGAACATTAGCTATCTCAGAAAACATTGGCGCGCCAAAAAGCCAAAATGGTCAACAGTAAGATGCCACTTTTTAAAAGAATCGCAGCAATGCCACTTTATTCCTTTCAGTGTATTACCTTTTGGGGGCCTTATAGGTAGCAAACATTCTTAACAGATTATGTCCTCATCTCTTCATTACTTATCTCTCCCCTCCCAAAGTAATGCTTCATCAGTTTTGCACTCCAAGAAATACAAAACTAAAGGCTACGGGATCCTTTTCCTCTTCAAAACATCGCACTTGTTTTACTTTAAAACAACTGCTACTAGTTGTCTAGTAACTGCTACCCCTTTGAACATTTAAAAAGAAAACCCTTGACGTTTTGATAATGATGGCATTAACTAGAAACACATGGTTAAATTCTCTCAAAATAAAGCACAAAGCATACTAGAGTTGGAAAATAACTGGCATTTTCAACTAACACCCAGTGAAGACAAAAAAAAATGTTTTTGGCACAAAGCCCTAGCATTTAATGATCACTTTGCTAAAATTTTAAACAAAGTATTTTTATCTTAAGAAAATCCTTAAAACATTTTAAAATGAATAATGATAAAGCCAAGAGAAAGACATAAACAGTTCTATTCAAAGAGCAGAAAGGCTGCTTTAATTAAAAGGTTCAGATGGAAAACTAATGAATTATCATTTGATAGCTTCAACATAGCTTTCTCAGAAATAAAATCCATTGCAAGCAAAATTACTGTTTTGACACAAATACTGATGGGTGAAAATCTGGGCCAAAGGTTTGAGTTATTTGCTATAAATTCTGATTCATTTTCCCATCCAGCATGTTCATCCAAGGACTGGTCTCCCTTCAGCCCTGCAAAATCAGGTTCTAAATTTTAAAGCACATCATTGAGTTTTTCTGATTTAAAAAGGGATGCCACCCTGATTCAACTATCTGTAATGTGATTCAGAAATAATTAAGACTGAAGATGTATTTGTACACTGATAGAGCTGCTCCTATTCTCTGGACTTCATGATGCCAGTCAGCCACGCACAATCCAAACTGTTTATAAATATTCTACAACTGCCCATCATGATGAAGCTTGTGGCTACCGAAATTGATTTGTATCAAGTTTTTGCTCAGATTAGCTTCTAAAGAAACAGATTCTCTCATTTACTCTTGTAATACATCATGCACGATCAGAATCTCAAGGCATAACCAGCACTTGTTCATTGCATCAGTTTTCTCTAGAGTCAATTTTGGGAATCCTGTGTTAGCAAACCACTGAAAAACAAAACGAGTAAGAATTAACCACATTCATGTCAAAATATTACTCTTCAAACTAAGACAGACTCTTATTTTTGCATCTATTCAAGTTAGTTTTACACTATTTCTTCTAGGTATTAATTTTCAAACAGATGGGAAATAAAAAGAACAAACTTACCAGGAGAGGGATTCCTCTTTTTTTTTCATAAAATCTGTTCACAGAAGCCAACACAGGTATAGTAAACATGTTTGCAAAGGCAGGCAGACAGCTTGGAGGAGGAAGGCTGCAGAAAAGCAAGCAATCATTATCAGATATTCCCCCATGACTTGGGATATAAACACTCCTCTAGCGCACATATCCCAGGAAGATAAATCAAGAGCCATTATTGCCAGCTAACAGTGAGGAGCTGAAGCACAGCAGCAATTTTTCTCATGTCTGTATTTGCAATTAATTATGGAGTTGCACTGCTAAGACACCTTGACTGTGTCCTCCAACACCCACATGGGTTCAGGTACAGTCACACCCACCAATTAGCTTGTCTCTGTCTCAACCCTTAAGGTTTTCACTAGCCTTTCATTCACCACAAAAAGATCTGGTTACTGAAAGTAATAAAAATGGGGCATAAAAGCCACATTCAAAATGGAAGAGTAAAATGTGCCAGTAATTACAACCCAGTGAGAGCTACAGCAGAAAACTCACAAGTCAACATGAAAAGCCATTAGTACGCTGAGAAAAAAATCCTATCCACGTTAGATGCTCAGTCTTGCTTCTTTAAATTTATTTTAAAACTAAAGATGTTTACTTCTGATTAATTTATACAGTCTGCTGGTTTAGATTAACATGGACAGATCTAATCAGGACTTTGGTGAAATGGACTCTCCCATCACTACACTGATATGGACATATTTCCTGTCTTCATATCTTTCTGACTTGTGCAAATTCAAATCAGTTTCATCATAGATAGGTTTCTTATTCTTACGTAACTTGTGAAAATTGTATTTTACCACAAATATGAACATCAGCCTGCCCATTGCCATCAAAAAAATTAACCATGCTGACACATCTAGAATTTTCTTATTCTCAGGGAGATTATTTTGTGCTACCTGTAGAAATGTAATGACTTCTTTTAAGGAAACAAAAGGTCCAAAGACATATCTTGCTACTGCAGCAAATGCCAGAAAACACTTCATCTACCTATATGGAAGTTCCTGGTTCAGTACAGAGCTTCTGGTCACACATCTGACTGTAAGCGAATATGTAAAACTGGACTGTTTCATACTTGACTGTAGCTGGGTACGTTTAGAAATTCATTCTTTTTAGCATAACTGGGAAGGCAGATCCCACAGAAGGCTGCTGTCATGTATTTCAGTCCATTGCCAATCCTCAGAATCAGATGAGCCTCCACAGGGCTTCCTGCTGCAGTTAGAAGCCAGTCAAAATCTGCACAGTTGTGCTCACTCTCTCTCTAAATATAGAACACTTCTCTGAGAAATGCAAAAAGCAGTGCTGGTCAACTCCTTTACTACCTTAGAAAAGTGGTTAAGCCCTACAGCTTCATGATTTCTTCTGTTAACCTTGTGTTTTAGATGGGAAAATTGTGAAATGATTAGTGTCCCATGTATGACATCAAAGCTTTCAGTAAAACTCTATTCTATTTTCTGCTCTTTTATTTTGCCAAAGCATGGCCTAAAAAAAGAGAGAAAGAAAGAGAGAAAGAGAGAAAGGCCGTTCGTAGACAACTCACACATGATACTTTAGTAAACTTTTTCATGTGCTTAAAAGAAAAATGAAGGCCTATGACAGCATGTCTATCAAAAAGTGCAATCTTATTCTACTGAAATCTGTCATAGACTTGTCTGGTTGGAGATCTTCACACTTCCAATATAATTTCTTAAAGCTGCTGTGGATTACCACTCCCAAATGCATCTCTGTCACAGAACATTATACAAGCCCTAGAAAGAGCAGCTGTTCTATCTTAATGAGGCTTATCAGAGAGAACTGACTCTGCCTGTCAAACATGGCACTCTTCACGCCAGGACATTATAATGATGCAGGCTGGAAGAAAATCCACTTGAGATGGCTTCACTGGGCCTTCAGCAGGAACCACCTGAGCTTACTCCAACAGTCCGCAGTCTGATGCTTATGTGTCTTCATATATTCCCCATGCTTAGAAGTTTTACACTGAAATTTTATTCACAAACATAATTTAAATATTTATAGGTTTTTACATCCTCTGATAAGCTACCAGGAAAAGAATACATTAGTTCTCTTAGCCATTAATTTAGCCATTTATTTGTTTTGGTTTTGTTAAAAAAAATGCCCACTTCTTCCAGCAACAAATTACTATTAATTAAGATTTTTTAATGGGATCTTTATTTAGGTAACCCATAATGCCTGCAATGTGGTCCATTCTCCAAAGTATCTCAGTCTATGGAACAATCTGAGCTCTATCCAGAGTCTGCAACCACTAACAAAGAGGTAAATCCTGATGCTTTTGGTGGAGCCAGGGCAGGGAGAGGAGGGTGGGGGAGGGGTTGCAGAAGAGTGGAAAAGAAAAGCAAACAAGAAAAGTTAAAAAAATAAAAAGAAAGAGAAAAAGAAAAGTGAAAAAGAAAGATGAGTATGGGACAGATATTCAAGGGTAACAATGAAAATTAATGTTTAAAAAAAAAAGAAACTAGCCATTTTGCAGTATAGACTTCTCAAGGAGAATCACGATTTTGAAAGATATTATACCCCAGTTGATGAGCACATCACTGCTATGCATCTGCATGGGCACTATGAGGAAAAAAAAAAAAAAATTATTTGCTTCAACTGGAAAAACAGATGGCTGAAGAGGGATGTAATGGGTCTGTAAAACCAGAAGTGGCAAGAGGGTGAATGACAGGCACTGACAGTCTGCTGTCTCTTTCAAAACAAGTATTAAGAAGTCTCAAATAAAAGGAATAGGCCAATCAAAAACTAAAGGACATGAGTCTTGATACAGAATATGGGTAAGCTGACCATCTCCTGACACAAAACATTGTGGATAGTGGAAGGATGCTAGATAAATGCATGCAAGAGGAATCCACAGAAAGTTGCTGAAAATTCAGAACCCCCATGTGGCTCAGGAAGCTCCTGAGACAGGAGCAGTTTGAAGCTGAGAGTACAGGTTGGGGAAATGTGAGTATTCATATTTATGTCACTCTTACATCATTCCTTGAAGATCTGTTTTTTGACAACAAAACACTGCTGGATGGATAGTAATCCAGACTAACCACCTCTTCTCTCACTTGAAAGGCAAAACGAACTGCTAAATTTGCCAGACAAGAAGATACATTTTTACTTCTCATTGAGCAGAACTACATGCTTCAAACTACACTTTCTGAAGTGTACTCACAATATCTGGATGTACATGGTTACATCCATATTCAAGAAAATATCTTAATTACTACCATAAATAAGTTACCCTTCCTACATACTACATATACTGATAATATCCCACCTAGGTCAGAACAAAGTCTTAGTTTGTTTATTGCAGCAGATAGTTTTAAAAAAAAGTTTGGTATTCCCTCAAGATCTATGAATACTGTAAAGGATGAGTGCTTTGGAAAGGTCTCTTCTTCAAAAGCATACTGCTTCTTCAACAGGTTTACAGTCTTTTAGTATGAGTGATTAATATCATTGTTCCACCTGAGGTTTTCTGTGATGGTTTTGCACTACAAGCAAATAAAGTTCTTTTATAAGAAGCAGCTCACTATGGTGCAAGAAGAACCAGCAGATGAATACAAACAGTAGTCAAAGTTACTTTTGCCCTTTAAAGTTATAATGCTACAGTTACTTACAATTTTAAACTTAGATTCACACATTGTAATGGACAGGTTGGCTCTCAAAATAATAGCTTCAGTTGACTTCATGACTAATGTGGACATGTGATTTCACTCTAATTTCTCCACCAAAACTAAGTCTCAAGCTTTCCTTTGAGATAGCTATGAAAAATGTTTTAATCTAAATCCAACTCCAGAACCAGCCTCTCAGGGCTGGTCATCCATGGGCTCTCCCCATGGATGATGACTTAACAATGTTGACCGAGCTCTCCATAGGAAGCAGCCAGGAGTTACCTATGGACCCTACCCTCAGTTAAAAGTTTCATCTCATCTCTGATATGAAAGTATATGAACTCAGTTTCTAGATGCAGCAGTTCCATATGATTTGCCTACTAGGTTCTATCTTACCATTTACTTTCCTGTACCTTTTAGTAAAATCATGCTAAGAATCTGCTATTTCTTATTTGAAAACCTACAAAATAATGCTTGACTCCAAACTGTGTTTTTTGTATATTCTGCTTTACGTTCAAACAGCCAACCTGTCAAACAAAACAGTTCTTTCCATTTCAAACAACATGCAGTAATCATAGCTGTACAGTGCTGCATAGAGCTGGAGAAGGCGTGTTTTAAATCCTTTTGATAAGAAAAAATGCAGAGTGATAATTCAAGATTTATTGTTTGTGGGGGTTTGTTAGTCCTATGTTTTCTAAAAAAAACCTGAACTGTTCTCATAAATACAGAAAAACATCCCCAGTGTTTTCAGTCAAAGCAGAGTAACATTGCACAGCGTGTCATATCCCAAAAGCAAACAGAGGAGGAAGTGTGAAAAGGGTAGATATTACAACATTTAAATAGCATAAAGGTAGAGCATTATACTGAAGAAAAGCAAACTGGAATTAAAGTTATGTCACATTCTTTCAAGACATTGGCAGTACAGATGAAACATTGCACTAGACGAGGTTTTAACGGACAATTATTGTTTCCTACAAGTATTCACTGCAAAATCCAAAACCCAACAGACATCAGTTTAAACTGTGGCGTCTGTCAACCACATACATCTACAAAGGTAACAGGCAAAGGCAACAGCAAACCAGATATACGGCACTGAGGGTGAGTCAGTTCACTTTTTAAAAAAACAGTTTTGATTAAAAAAAAAAAAAAAATCAGCATTGAAAGCAACCTGGTTATACTTCAGTTTCTGATCCACAGTTTTGTTCAGTTTTCCTGAAAACTTAACTGTTTCAAGCCTAGTTGGTTATCTGGTCAGGTATATGATGCAAGCTGCTATATCCTGACCCATCTGCAGCAGTAATGAAGGCAGTCTAGCAAGGGAGTGTCAGCTCCAGCACATGGTAGCCCTACCTCACCGACTCATGGCACTACACTGAGACCTCTCCTCTGGCACTGGTGATAGCAGGAGAAGCTGTTCCCACACCAGGACCTTTTGAGGCCTGAGAGCTTCTGCAGCAAGCTGTTTGACCACAAACAGCTGACACAGAAAAACGGAACTTTCGAAGACTGAGGCTTCTTCATCTTTGATTAAGGTGGTTTCATGATGTGTGTATCAGATGGTTTCAAGTTTCTTATTTTCTTTCAGTCACTGATGATGGTTTACTTTCCACCCAAGCTGGTTTCAGAGCAGCAGGAACTCCACCGCAGTTGTGTTTCATGCCTGCATCGATGTGCAGCATCAGCTGGAAAGGCTTAAAGCTGTCAACTTCACCTGCACCAGAGCTCTCACCAACACCTGAATTAGTGGAATTACCACCAGGGCAGCGGCACTGACTGAACAAGTCAAGTACTTAATGCAGGAGATGATGCCTCAGAAGAGATGCTCCGAACAGCAGCTCGCAGGCAGGCCCAGGCTGGCTGGTAGTCTCACCCTGCTCCTCAAAGGGAGACGCCGGGGTTACCAGTGCCAGGACCACAGTGCGCTGCCGGACGCGGGGCCAGGCGGGCAAGGGCCATCTCCGGAGCCTGCGGTTGCCTGTCACCGCCCACGCCGGCCTCGGCATCACCGCCGGCGGCACCACGGCCTCCCCGCGCTGCTCGGGAGCGGCCGGGTCTGATGCGGCGTCCCTAGGAAGAGAACCACCCTTGCGCGCCCAGGGCTACCGACACCAGCCGCCCCTCGCCAGCCCGGCCGCTCGTCGGGCAGCGCCGGCGGGGACGTTAAAGGGGCCGCTGCCCGCACCGGCGGACACGGCTGAACCCGCCGGGACGCGGGTCCCGTCCACCACTCACCCAGCAGCAGCAGCTTCAGCTCCCGGCGGGCGTCCCGCTTGTCCCGACGCAGCTGCCGCTTAATCTCGGCGTTGATGCGCTGCGACTCCTTCCCCTCGGCGGAGAGGCAGCAGCTGGCCATGACCCCCCGCGGCCCCGGCTCTCGCCGCCGCAGGGAGCCGAGGAGAAGTCGCCCCCGCCGCCGGAGAGGCCGCGGCAAGAGGGGCGGGAGCTCGGGCTCCCCTGCACCCTTTGCAACGCAAAGGAAGCTGGTTACTAAAACAAAAAACCTTCATGCGTACACAAAAGTCCCCAAATGAGCTAAAATAAAACCAAAACCAAGCCGCACGCACCCACCGGCCGAAGCTGGGGAGGAGGTCCGGGGTGTGCCTGTCCGAGGGACGACCCGAGAGGTCAGCGGTGTAAAATCTCGCATCTGGGGCTCTCTTTCTCTTTTCCCACCTTTGCCTCTCAACAAGGATGGGAACTGTGAAAGGGAGGGGGTCATGCCTGCCTCTTGTGTCGGCTGGTCTTAATTTTGGAGGCTTTTTGAAATTAGCCGCATTTTCCTGCCTGCTTACATAGTTGAATTCATCGTTTAACTTACTGGCTTGTATTTTGCAAGGAATACAACCTTGGAAAGCCTTTAACACCTAAGCCATGCCTGCAGTAGTAAAACTAGTATCCTTCAGAGCAGCTATAAAGCATTAACCCAAAGCGGCTCCAGGTTCCCTGCCAATGACCTGGGAGCCTCCGTTATCTCCTGGTAAGGCAATAAACAGTGGCTCTGCTTCTGCCTGCTACAAGTAGCTCAGGGTCTGCGACCATACAGGTACGCAGCAATTAGTCGCATTATTACAAAAGAATGTTCGTTATTCCTTAACTTAGAAAGCACTGACTTATTACAGAACAATTATCACTGCCTCCTTTCAGGATGTGGAACTGTAGGCAAGCTACTCAACTACCCTAACACCAAAGAGGAAGATCTACATTGCCACTTGTGCTAAAATTACAAATATAACTCCACGTAGAGGGTGGCCAAGGTGGGAAATCCTTCAGGCTAGAGACCCCATGGCTTCAGGATGTTTTTCAGTTCAGCCCCTTTTATTCTCTGTGCAGAATAGCTGTTTTAGGACACACCTGCTGATGTAACACTACGTAATACTTCATGTCTCTGACTTTGAGTCTCATTTACAAGTTTGCAAACAGTGGAAGATGTGATATTTATGACCTTCTAACTCTACTGAAGGTCTGCAAAATCAGCACATGATTTTAAAATATCTTTTCAAGGTTATTTCAGGTGTAGAAAGCCTTTTTTTCAGTTGGGTTTTTTTTTTTTTTTTTTTTGGGTTTTAGGAGAGAGATGACACACTTATTGCACAGGAGCTAGATCCTCAGGTTTATAATAACACTGTGTATGCATTAAAAAATAAACAACTGAAGTTTTTTTCCTCAACTTTACTTTCTCTGTACATGTGTCCAAAGTTCCTTATAGTTCGATTCTTTACTCTGTCATCTTATAATTTCTTCTCTACTGCTTAATTCTAAAGAAAACAAGCCTTGTAATGAAACTTGAACTTTTGAACTTGCAGGTTTAAATGCATTTAATAACAAGCAACAAGTTTTTGACTCAAAGCTTATGCAACAGTGATAGGTGAAACCATTAGAAAATAGAAATATAAGCAAATATTTATTTAAACAAGCATCAGTGGTTGGTTTGTTGACTTCTTCCTCATAGGCAGTTGCATGTATTTATGCTGTGAATGTAAAATACTTTTTAAAATCAAAGCTTAGTAATTCTAGGTCTGTGAAAAACAATTGTCTCCACCTTTACCATTTAAATGTGTAAGAGTTAGTAATTATAAAGCAGTTGCTTCATAATTTGAAAGCTAAATATTTTTGTACTTTTTAGTGACTAACTTTTTAGAATACCTTCCTCACATAAGAAAGAATACAGGTAGGTTTTAAAGGAGTTGGGATCTTCTGAGTTTGCTGATCCTGGAGTTTCATACAAATGTGACTATTCTCTGAATAATGTTATTCATTGTTAGTTCAAGTAAATATTTGCCTTGTCTAATAGTATTTGATGACCAGTACATACAGTTTGAGATAAGTGTCAGAATCAGGGTTTTTTTGTGAACTACAGAAAGGTGTACACAGCGGTACAATTCCCACCACACTAACGAGAATTCACATTGTATCTCTGTTCCCAAGGAAAAAAAATCAAAGTCCAGATTTATTCTTACTGAACATCTCACCTTTATGAGAATTATTCAAAAGCAAAAAAAAGCATCTACAGAAGAGTTTTCAGGTTGTACTATATGAGATTTTTACTCCATAGTTTCACAGAAGTGCATCAGCTCACTTAAGAAATGTCAATAAAAATTACTTTTTCAACAGAGGAGAGAGTCCCAATTCCCCCATCAGTGATTCTTTAACAATGACAATGACAAAAAACCCCCATCATAACGCAACAACCAAAAGAAGGGAGAAGAAAAAGGAAGCTGCACAGATCCCCCTCTGTATGGGTAGCAGGATTAGGCTTCTAGATGAGATTTTTTGCCATAACGCAGTCAAGTTCTAAACAGTTTCTCAGTGATTGCAGAGTTCCCTGTCTGTAAATTTTTTACCAGGCTGAAAGAACTCTTCCCAGCATATTACACTGTGTTTCACCTATTTCTTCATCTAAGAACAAGTTAGGGTAATGTAGGAAATCCTTTGGGCAATTTATTCCTGGAACTAACATTTATGTATTATGCTTAAGCTTTCTTTCAATTACCAGTGCTATCTTTTCCAGTTTTCTTGTTACTTTCTTGAATAAACTTGCACTTGCACTTTTCTTGAATAAATAGCTTGATTATCCTGTAGCTAAGGATTAGAACTGTGCAGAATACAAGACTACCAATGTTTGCCCCTGAGCTCCTGAGGGCTTTGTTTATCCAATATGCTGCTACATCTCTCGTGGTGCAGCTGAAGAGAAACCCAACCACTCAAAGTACCTGGCAGTCTCTTTTGTCTGCAGCCTCTAGGCTGTGTTAAAAGGTTACACTCCAAGAGGCCATGTAGATCATTGACATTTAGTGGTATTTTCTAGACCAGCTGAAAGCATGCAGCACATTTCCCTTTAACTCCATTAACCAGACATGCCTGCTCCCATAGACGCAGGCAGATGGGCTCTGAACAGTCTTGAGAAGGCTGCCAAAAACTAAGGGGTGTATAAAAGGTTGGTGTCAGTGCAGTTTTTCTTGAGAGCTGATAACAATATAAATAACCCTTAGTAGTAAAAATGCTGTCCTCAGTTTTAAAGAGTGTATGTTTTGCTAAGACTAGTTTTGAGATTTTTAAAAAAACGGTGTGGTGTAAAAATGCTTAGAACTCAGATACCTGATTATCTGACATGCCCATTTTGCTGAAAAGTAACTGAAAAAGCTGTACTTGCGGGCAGATGGAAAAAGTTTTAAATTACTTTTTTGTGAAGTTGGGTGGTAGTTATGTTTGACCTCATGGGGGACAGTCTGAAGTAATTTTCAGTTAATATCTTGCAACAAAATCATAAACCATCTACAGATACTTCCCTTTTATTCTGCTTGCACATTGTTACTCTTCAAGAACAAAGGCACACAAAATCGTATACTGCTCTTTTCTGCTGATCAGGTTTTCATTGTTGTTACGCTTTTTTAAGAGTGAGCATCATCTTCAAACCAGGAGGACACCAACTAAAGAGACCAGAAAACAGTGCTCTGTAACAACCAGGAAGAGTGGATATTGTGGTTTTGGGTAGAGGTAGGAACCTGGAGAACAGCTACAATAGAAGGAACTTTCAGATGTTTCATAACCTCATATTTTATTACATGCTTTATATGGAAGTAGTTGGTTGAATAAAAAAGGTAATTAGTATAGAAGTAGGGCAGATTCTGCTTTAGGAAAACACTGAGAAAAAATGTATCAGTGTAGGTTCAATGAGGGAAGTAATTTCAG
This sequence comes from Brachypteracias leptosomus, assembly GCA_013401335.1. Lineage (NCBI taxonomy): Eukaryota > Metazoa > Chordata > Aves > Coraciiformes > Brachypteraciidae > Brachypteracias > Brachypteracias leptosomus. Next base: position 39,117 of record VYZX01020427.1, read on the forward strand.
TTTTTTTAAAAGTGTGGATTTGGGGTTTTTTTAATGGCTCACAGTGGCTTTTTGGTCAATGCTGATATGGAGAGAGAACTTCAGGGTAGAATATTTGATACCAATAATATTTCTGTTTTACTCGTAAATTACATATATAATTTTTCTCAACTATTTCTAGTTAAGAATATGTTCTTGCCTATTATGAGTGAGAGCAGTGGTAGAAGAACATTGGAAATACTGCTGTCATTCACTCAAGAAATACTGAAAAAATCAGAAATCTATTTTTTTTCCTGGACCTTCAGAGCATGGTCATTTTAACCTGTGAAAAATGGATACAGGATTTTTATTTGGTAGTGGTTTATATACACTTTTCTTAGGAATAAACAGCTATGTAGGGTACAGAGATTCAAAGAGAAACAAACCCCAAATATTGTGCATATTTCAAAATTGGGAGATTAAAATAAACTCAATTTTGCACTAACAGTCATGTGTGGCTTTCTCTTTAGGGTGGGTGACTTAGTTTCTATTTGTTTTGTTATTTTACACAGTGATAAAAGTTTCACTCCAGCTAACTTGTTTATTTTCTTTGCCACTCTGTGTACTTTGTGCATGTAATTGCTCAATAACTCACAGTAGCTGCACTCCTTACAAGGAATAGACTCGGAGAAACTTACTGGCCCAAACAAGTTTGACAGGTTCAATGACCCCAAATACTGGTGCAGTGAAAAATATCCCAGATCCAAACACCTTCCAAGTACACATTATTTAGTATATTCTTAACCTTCAACAGAAATACCTGGATTAAAAGGTATCAATTAAAGTAGCACTTAGAAAGCGAACAATTGATTGGATAAAAATCACAAACTAGTCTAATTCTCAAAGGCAAAATTGGTCCTTACAGTAGCAATATTTTGAAAACAACCAGCAGCAAGCAGCTCAGCTTTCTTTCTAACAGATAATTGAGACATATCATAGCCGAATTTTGCTGATTTAATTACATGGTAGGCTAATCTAATCTTTGCAATGTGAAATTACCCACAACCCTAACACTGCAAAAAAATTATGAGAGCAAAGTAAAATGGCTAGTCTACCTTATCTCATGAGAGAAATAAAGAAGACATTAAGGAAGATGAGCAAATGAGGAAGCAAACAAATTTTCAGATTATTGTTCTCGTAAATGGAAGGGTAAGAGAAAGACTATTCTCTTAAATCCTGAAGGTTTGGGCACATAAGAAAATGTCTCTAACTCACTCCACTCATGCATGCTGCTGCTAACATCCACTAATGTTGTGTTTCATAAAGGCTTATGGTGTGTAGGAATAAAGGAGCTAACATACATTTAACTGCAAGCCTGCAATCCTGTTGCATGAGGAAAGAAAGCCTGTGTTTTTACTATTAAAAGCATTAATTTGAGTTAATGTTACGTAAATGTTTCAGTATCTATGGAGGAACTAAAGCCACCATCTCCAGTTCACATTCTGCCAGGTTCAAACATTTTATGGTGCTGATAAAAACACATTAAGTAACTGGAAGTTCAGAGAGGGACTTAGAAACATACTGGATTAAAAGATGCTTTGGAAAAAATGCATGTTTCTGTTGCTGGCAAATACAATAAACTTCTGCATTTTTATATTATCTTCTATCATGTAGTCTAAACTTCACTAAAATTAATACATTAGTTCCCACAAAAGCCTGTTTGGATGGATTGTCTTTACTCCCTGTGCTCCACCACTCCTATCAGAAAGGCACGAAAGCAGTGATTCTGTTTCCACTGGATCACACCATGACTATAGCAGAGCTGGAACAGGAAGCCCGATTATATCACTTCTCATCCTGTTCTTCAGTTTAGCATAAAGCATTCAGTAACATCCAGGCAAATGTTTTTGAAAATTTATCAGTGTGTTTACTTGTGCTGACTGATGGCAGTGTTTAATTAATTAAACTACAGCTGATAGTAGCACAACAGCAGCACTGTTCCAGGCTTCTGGTATTTCTCTTTGAGTTCATGATTTATTAAAATTTCACATCAAACAGAACAAGACCTCCTCAGAATTTTTGGCTGCAAGTTATCTGAGCCTGTTTTAATTTCTGCTCAGTATTATCCACAATTATCCCTACTTACTAATGGATTAGAAAGTATTTAATCATGCTCACATTACAGCACTTCACTATGTTTCCTTCAGGTATATGCCAGACATCAGCATCTGGTAGGCCTGCTTCATAATTTCTTCATCCTCATGTTTTACCATTTTGGTAAAAGCATATAGGATCTAGAACATTGCCAATATATTTTAATGTACTCTGAAACAGCTGCCTGTTTAGTGTCACCTTATTCTTACCAGCCATTGGTATTTAAACTTTTCTAACATTTTCTGTGCTCCTTACCTTTGAATTCCTATTATTTATGAGTAGGTTTCTAATTTTTTCTGAATGATTCATTTCCTTTCCCTTCCTTTTGCTACTGGGTCAAGATGAACTTTTAGCCAAATCTGTCTTGTTATTGATTTTTATTTTTTCCTTGATCTAATAAATGTCTTTAAAATTGTGGTTTTTCTTTGCAGTATTCTGTGTTTATTTTTATGCCATATCTCACTAACAGTTTTCTCTAGCTTTGGTAAATTGGAACTTTTGAAGTATCAGGTACATAGATTACTTTGAGGAACTCTCCTCTCTTGGCCATAATAAACGTGGGGAACTAGGGTGTTTTGCCTGAAGAACACGAGGCTCAGGGGAGACATTATCACTCTCTACAACTGCTTGAAAGGAGGTTGTAGCCAGGTGGGGGTCAGACTGGAGCACCTTTCCTACGAGGATAGACTGAGAGAGTTGGGGTTGTTCAGTCTGGAGAAGAGAAGGCTCCAAGGGGACCTTATTGTGGACTTCCAGTATCTTAAGGGGGCCTACAAGAAAGCTGGCGAGGGACTTTTTAGGATGTCGGGTAGTGGTAGGACTAGGGGGAATGGGTCAAAACTAGAGGTGGGTAGATTCAGATTAGACGTTAGGAAGAAGTTCTTCATCCTGAGGGTGGTGAGACACTGGAACAGGTTGCCCAGAGAGGTGGTGGAAGCCCCATCCCTGGAAATTTTTAAGGCCAGGCTGGAGGGGGCTCTGAGTAACCTGATCTAGTGGGAGGTGTTCCTGCCCATGGCAGGGGGGTTGGAACTAGATGATCTTTAAGGAAATGAAGTCTGTAGCAGCTAGACTTGTCTGCCACTTCATTAAAATCAGGACATATAATGCTGGAGAGCTGGGGAAAGGAACTAACCTTCTGGTTTTGTAGCCTAGCAGAACACAACCATTCTTTCATGTTTCCATTAGAATGACTGAAGAGTGAATTAAAAAGTTCATCTGCTAGGCTACCAAAGTCACAATAACAGTTTCTAATACTAATACATACTAAATAATTGAATTATGCATATTTTACAGGTCAACTAACAAAACCAGTTTCACTTCACTTATTGGGGATGTAAGGTTAGCCTTGCAGCATTACACTATTCCCCTCTGATGCAATTTGGAGGTGTCCCTTCATCTTGAGTGCTCTGCAGTGGCATGTATTACTCAACTCTTGGAAAATCAAGAGTCAGGGAGAAAGAACTCTTTAACAGCATTACTTTGTAATTTTTGGGACAAATGTTTAAAGAAGTTTCTTTGAGATACGCTAACAAAGCATCTCATACCTACTTTTTATTTTCCTATTAACCCTGAACAAGTGGAACTCAGATAAACTTAAATGGTTTACTTAAACTTTTCTCTGCTTATGAAATTTGTTGTGCTCATTTACACTCTTAACACCATCACCTAGGATGGGTCCTATATTAATCTTCTGGAGCTATATATCATTTTGCTTTTCTGGTTTTAAACCAAGATTTACATTTTGCTCTCTTCAGTGTTGCTGTTTTCGTTTCACACTAGCAGAAATGAAATCAGCATGTATGAATGTGAATATATAGAAAAAAGGAGTTGTTTAATCTATAACCACAGAAATCTTCCACTTAAATAAAAACGAAAATAAATTAAGCTGTTTTTACAAATANGAACATGAAGTTAGGTTAAGCAAGAAGTGTGGTCTTCTTCAGCTGCATTTCACTCCATCAATTGTTCAATTTTAGCAGACAACTTTACATGTAATTCACAAGGATCAGAAAGTATTCCAGAGTGCACATACATAAAGCTGTACTGTAAAAATATTTTCATTAGATGGCAAGAGGCAATTAATCATTGTGATAGACGAGTGTGAACAGAGAAGGAAGGAGTGCCTTGGACAAGGACACAGTAAACCTTGAATGTCATGCACAGTGACAAGGCATTTTACATACCTTAAGATGGAAAACTTTGGGTTTTTTTAAGATCTTACTGGAAATGAACTTCCCCCCACCCCCCCAGAGACAAANCCCACCCCCCCAGAGACAAATTAAAGCCCAATTCTCCTATTTCTCCATCCCTTACACCAAGTGTGACTTGTTGGCTTCAGTCTGACTACAGCTGGGTTCAGTCCATATATATACAAACATGTTGTTCTTAAAGGGGAGCAGAAAAGACTTTTCCTCATCCTGTAATTTTTTTTCCCCCAGGATAAAAATGCATTCAAGACCTTTTAAAGTGAAAAGAGTGATCCTTCCAAGCCAGAATAGCTAATAGCCCATGAAGTGCATAAAAGGAAGGTTTTCAATAATATATCCTGTTCAGGACTAGGTTTTAAAGGGTAAGGAGTGTTACTCCTTTTTTTAACTTCTAAGCCTTTTGGCCACACAATTCCACCTCTTCCATTTAGTCTGCTTAGCACTTGTTTGACCTGTTGATTAGCCAAATAGGCTTGAAACCCATGAAAACCAGCCAAGCAAAAAGAGCTAAAATGAGTGGGGTTTTTCACCCAGTTTATTGTCTGGCCAGGTGGCAGGGGTGACATAAGCAAGTTTTCCCTCAGCCCACGCAGCTGAGAACTGGGAACTGAGGAAGTCTTGGAGGGTAGTTTCTTTTGGTAGCAATGAGCTATGAGAGGGGGTCAGCTGCCTTGATGCCAGACACTGACACTAGATGCATCCCCGAGGAGCTGGCAACTGTGTATTTTGTGGCAGTCTACAAATACTCTGGAACACCTAGGTGTTTGGGACAGTATTCTACAAAGTGGCTGACAATTGCGTGATACAATCATAGTATGTGATGTAAGGTTTTATCACAACTATGCACATTTTATCAAATAGATACAGTTTCTACATCTACTTCACGTACCTAAATATCACCACTTACACTGCATTTTTGTTGACATTATCTTCAATGAGACAAAGATAAAATAAACCCTTCCCCACTGATCTCTCTTCCTTACATTCTGCAACAGGAAAGAAAAATCAGGAACCATTCACTCAAGTCCTTGCTTAGGCAAACTTTTGGACTCCAAGAATCTTTACTTAAACTGTTGTAATCACACAATAGAGAACAAACTCATTTTTGCAACTGGCCTGAAATTCTGTTTCTTCAGTAATCAAGATTTGAGATCCACTGATTGTTGATCAGATATGAGACAGACTCCTGAAAAGCAATATGGAGGCATCTTTCCGCTATTCACCATCACGTTGGCGAATAAAAAAATCAAATAAAAAGTCTGCTCTTGCAATGTTACTGTGATTAGCCAAAATGCTTAAGAAATTCACCTTGCTGTCCACAAATTCTGAAAATTTTCTATTAGTGAGATATAGACTATTATTTCTTTCCCCCAGGCTTCTGAGTTTCCATTGTGCACAAGCCAAAAAACCTCTTTAATTTAAAACACTGTCAAATAACTGTCTCCACTCTAACAAACCTTACATGTTTAGAATGTTCTGACTGTAATAAAGATATTCTGAAAATTTTAATATTTAGACAATGATGACAGAGCAAATATAATTAAAAAGTAATAATGGAATAATACATCTATCCAACATTTATCATAATAAGAAGCATTCTGGGAGAACAATAAGCCCAAATATTTGAGAAAAGCTAAATTTCAAGGAATGAAGATGCTATAGTACAAAGTTATGGCCAAAAATATTGTATTTTTAACCAGCAACATTTTTGAGGGGCAGTAACTGTACAATATTAGTCTTTTTCCAAAAAACTATTTCTGTCCCTCAAACACCACACAATACATGCATTTAAATGACACTTTAAGAACAGCAAATATGATCTTTATTTTTAAATACTGCAAGTTTAAAGATGTATCTGACATCCCCCTCAAAAAAAAAAAAAAAAGG
>VYZX01020427.1:55977-68603 GCA_013401335.1 Brachypteracias leptosomus
TTTCCAGCAAGTCAACCCCTAACCTGTACTGAAACATGGCATTATTCCTCTCCAGGTGCAGGACCCTACACTTGCCCTTGTTGAACTTCATCATGTTCCCCTCCACCCAATTCTCCAGCCTGTTGAGGTCTCGCTGAATGGCAGCACAGCCTTCTGGTATGTCAGCCACTCCTCCCAGTTTTAAATTATCAGTGAACTTGATGAGGATACACTTCATCCTTTCATCCAGGTCACTGATGAGTACGTTGAACAAGACTGGAGCTAGTCTTGAGCCCTGGGGAACACTCCTAGCTACAGGCCTCCAACTGGACTCTGCTCTGCTGATCACAACACTATGAGCTCTGTCATTCAGCCAGTTCTCAATCCATTTCATTGTGTGCGCTTCTAACCCACCCTTCCTAAGATTCCCTGTGAGGATGTTATGGGAGACAGCATCAAAGGCCTTGTTGAATTCAAGGTAGACAACACCCACCACTCTTCCATCATCTACTCAGACAGTCTGACCCTCACAGAAGGCTATCAGATTGGTCAAGCATGATTTCCCCTTGGTGAATCCATGTTGACTACTCCTGATAACATTTTTTTCCTCCAAGTCCTTAGAAATGACCTCCAGATTGAGCTTTTCCATCACTTTTCCATGAATGGAGGTGAGGCTGACTGGTCTGTAGTTTCCTGGGTCCTCCTTCTTGCTCTTTTTGAAGCCTGGAGTGACATTGTCTTTCCTCCAGTCCTCTGGCACCTTTTCCTGTTCTCCATGACATTTTGAAGATGATGGAGAGTGGCTTAACCATAACATCAGCCAGGTCCCTCAGCACTCATGGGTGTATCCTCCAATAGCTCTACCCAAGTGGGGTACTCGTGGGTGAGAAGCTCAACATGAGTTGTCAGTGTACACCTGCAGCCCAGAAAGCCAATCATATCCTGGGCTGCATCAAGAGAAGTGTGGCCAGCAGGTCGAGGGACGTGATTCTCCCCCTCTACTCCACCCTCGTGAGACCCCACCTGGGCTACTGCATTCAGTTCTGGAGCCCCTATTACAAGAAAGATATGGACGTGCTGGAACGTGTCCAAAGGAGGGCCACGAGATTGATTAGAGGACTGGAGCACCTCTCCTATGAGGACAGACTGAGAGAGTTGGGGTTTTTCAGTCTGGAGAAGAGAAGGCTCTGAGGGGACCTTATTGTGGACTTCCAGTATCTTAAGGGGGCCTACAAGAAAGCTGGCGAGGGACTTTTTAAGATGGCAGGTAGTGGTAGGACTACAGGGAATGGGTCAAAACTAGAGGTGGGTAGATTCAGATTAGACGTTAGGAAGAAGTTCTTCATCCCGAGGGTGGTGAGACACTGGAACAGGTTGCCCAGAGAGGCTGTGGAAGCCCCATCCCTGGAAATTTTTAAGGCCAGGCTGGAGGAGGCTCTGAGTAACCTGACCTAGTGGGAGGTGTTCCTGTCCATGGCAGGGGGGTTGGAACTAGATGATCTTTAAGGTCCTTTCCAACCCTGACAATTCTATGATTCTATATTTTTTTGTCTCACTAATGGCAAAGGACAGGAGAAATGGAGTTTCTCTGACCAGAGTAGTTGAGTTTTATTTTTTCTGCACAAGCATCTAACACAGGCTTTATTGTCACTCAAGTGGTGATAACAGAGCAAACTGTAAAGTCCTCTCATCTTCAGGATGTCATCTAGGGAACCTGTCATACAAAGTAAGCTTGAAAGAATGAGCATATTTCTATTCACCTGCCAGTTCTCTTCTGAATAGCATTATGAAACTAAACTTACACTGACTCATAAATAATATGGCCTGATCCTGCAGGCTGTTTCCTCTTTCCTTCCCCTTAAACAGAAAACAAATGTGCATTTTCCCTATTATTATTTTCCATATTTGAACATGAGAGATTCAATCTTTTATTCAGCTTTCAAATCTGCTATTCACTCCCTGATAAGACAAAACAGATTTTCTTTTTTTAAAAAATACGAGCATTTAGTTCTTTAGACCTATTATTATATAAGTCTGATTTTCTTCTGTTACCAACGCCTCCACTCAAGTTACCTCAAAATACGTAGCTTTTTACCTCAGGAAGACTTTCTTAAAGTAGTTTTAGAAGGAACAGCTGTACAATATACATACTTTTTTTTATGGACAAGCACATTAAGCTTCACATAAATAATGTTTAATTGAAATAAAGGAAAAAAAGAGGTACAATAACAAGATGGAAGGAGTAATACTGGTTTCTCTGAGTGCCATAGAGAGCTTATGACACTGCCCCTCTGATATTCAGCCTTATACAAAACCAAACCTCAAAAAGAAGTGTAGGGAACAATGTGTAAAAGTGAGGAATGCATTTTTATTTCCTTCTAGGTTTTGTACCTCAGTTTAAATCCTCATCCCAACTTAGGAAAAAGTACTGAATGTAGTACACTGCTAATATGACAATACTCATCTCAAAGTCAACAATTTTCCATGAATTACGATCATGCACAACTACAGCATAAAATGAAATCCAAACAAATCTGACAAGATTTCAATCATATTTTTTAAATTTAGGTGATTAAAAATTGCAAAGCATCTTTTTTTTTTTTTTAAGAGCAAAATATATCACAGGATCTGTCTCTCTAGCATTTGTACAAGGCTATTATAATTGTCATTACTGCAGTTTAAGAGAGCAAGAGCTCTGATGTCATTATACTTACCATCATATTCTGGAAAATAATCAACTAGATGGGAGTACATAATTTTCTCCTCTAAGAGATCTTTTTTATTTAAGAACAGAATGACTGAAGAGTTCTGGAACCATGGATATGTGATAATTGTCCTAAAGAGCGCTTTGCTTTCTTCCATTCGATTCTGGAATGAAAAAGAGGCAATTCTAGTGGTCATGAATTTTTTTTTTTTTTAAATAAATTCACTTAAAAAAAAATTTAACTTCATTTGGTAAACAGATCCATTTCATGTTTTGCACCTTTCTACCAGTAAGTAGGGTTTGAGTAACTAAATTACAATTAATAAGTGTGCAGTTAATTAATTGTGCAGGCATCTTCCTTTTGCAAATTCAACTGCTCAAGTGTAAGTATTCCTTAAAACACAGGCCATGAACATGAAAGCTGTAACAGGTACAGTTGTAAAGTCTGAGTACACACACTTACAAGTAGCCAATGAGCTGGGGGGTGTTGAGATGCATGTGATTCATGGTAGGGACAAGTATACCACAAGATGACATAATAACCAATTCAAGGTTTAGGAACATAATTTATTTCATAGGCCTTTCTCAAACGTTTAATGCAGAGTTAGCTATAATATTTCTAAGAATTATCTATTATCATATCTATTCTTAAAATAGCTACAAGTAAATTTGGAACCTCAGAACATTTTGTCAACACCAAAGGCTTATGACATAAAATCTTAAAACCCCTTAAATTGCTGAATTTAACATCACTGTGTTAGCCTTTACTTTAATTGCTTAACTGCTCCTGAAAATCACTTTGCATTATAGGTGAAATGTAGGTGAAATGTACAGTTCTAACACTTTTCTGTCATGTAAAATTATGATTTTATACAGTTCTGAAGAACTTTCAAGCTGACATTATGTGGTTAACACTGTCAGAACAAACTGAGTTCAAAACAACAGAATTAACTTCCTCTTTTTATTATTACTAAAAGCTGCAGCCCCCTGAAAAAAACTGCACCACCAAATGGGGCTCCAGTGAAAAACAGCAAGGAGGTGAATCTTACAGATTCTGCTGTTGCTGAGCCATAAACAATCTGTCAGATAGCTCAAGATCATTTTGGAATAAGTGTATCTTTACTTGCATTAATTTGCATTTTAAAGAGACCAACATAAACATGAAAAATAGCAACTTAACCCCCCTCCCCTCCAAAAAAAACCCCAAGCCCTAAAAAAATTCCATTTTGTAGAAGATGATGGTTTGATCTTTTACGTAACCACATAATCTTCAAGCAATTTAGAAAACTTTACTGCATACTTGACTGGTGGGTGAAAATATATAGCTGAATTTATAAATTAAGAAACTAACGCAGAGGAGTAAAACCTTTGCTTTCTTGCAGTCAGTTCTTATGACTCACACTGATTTCAATGGTGCCAGGATTTCATTCAGAAAGGAGAAAAACTGTAATGTCAACACAGCTGAGCACAAAAACTTTAGACTGTTAATCAGAGCATGTCTTCTTCTCAAAATTCTATATAGATTTCTTTTCTAAATAAGGTCTTACAGAAAGGCAATGGGAACTGTATAGGATAGTTTTCACTTTTGTAGTTTGATGAAAGAGAAGGCAATGTAAACTTTGAAACTGCTGTTTAAATACATACAAATATTTACCTAAACTCATTAACATTTGGTTTCTTCTAACGTGACATTCAGAAGGTAAAACAGTGTCATGGCTCAATTAGCAGTGTTCTTTCATTGTAGATTTATAAGCTATTGAAAAGTTCTCAGTAAGAAAAGTGGACAGAAAACACAAATTCCTTATCTAGAGTAAGAGCTCCTGCTCTTCACAAAAACCTTTCAAGAGGGCTGCAATATTTTCATCTATAATGCTGACTGTTTTTTTCATATACATAACACAACTGCAAAGACAAAATAAATAAACTGGTTTGGATAAATTTATGATCCTTCCTCCAGGAAAGTTCAAGAAATGTGTGTTTTGAAAACATTGTTACTAGACCCAGAGCACATTTACACTTTCTGTTCACAAAGGATGCCAAACAAAATGAAGCAGAACAGGTAAGCAGACTAAAGCTACATTGACATTATGCCTAAAACAATTTCTGGCATCCTATAAGCTAAAACATTAACTCTGTAATTGCTGCATATCATATAAATACCAGGAGATATACACAATAAAGAACAAAAATACTGTGTCTTTAATGTAAGAAAAGTATGTCTTGTATTACATATTAATTATGAATTACATATAATATGAATTGCATTTCACAGAGTAATTTATTTCCTATTATAAATTTACAAATGTCTCTTGAGTCCTTTCAGATTTCATTTGAGGAATCTGACTTAAACCTCTCCTTGGTGAGGTATCTACTAAGGATTCCTTCCATTCAACAGACAGACCAGAGATGGAACAGGTTTCCATGATTTGGACATGGCACTTCAGGACATGGTCTAGTGGTCATGGTAGTGTTGGCTGACAGTTGGATTTGATGATCTTGGAGGTCTTTTCCAACCTTAATGATTCTATGATTTCAAAGGTACTTCAATTAATTAAAAAACAATTTGGATGCCAAAAAAGTATACTAGTAAGAAGGCTGTGTAAAAGAGATGCTTCGCAAAAGTAATATCAAAGGGAACAGTTATAGCCGTAAGATACTTACAGAAGTGGCCAATATGCACAGTCTAACACAACTGAAAGAAATGCTCAACTGCTTTAGAAAAAATACATAGCTGAGGATGTCAGTAACTGAAGTCAATAAAACACCCTCATTCCCTTCACTGTATTCTTCAGCGTAGTCAAAAGTTTCACTTCATACAGAAGCCACTTGCCTCCAGAAGCCATCCAGTTAACTGTATTTCCAGGTGGCGCCAGGCTAAATCTGCATCTATTCTTGATTCTGGGAGAACAGGCTTTAAAGAGGTAACAGCAGTAGACTGTTGCCCTTGCTGACTTTGTATTAAGTTATCCAGTCCTAAAAAAAATCAACCGTAAGTCACAGAATAGTGGGAAATAATAAAAAATGCACATTACATTGTCAGAGCCCACTGAAGTAGAATTATTCCTTACGGTATGAGGATCTTGCCCCCAACATCATACCAGATGAGGACACCGGGAAGGTAAGACAATAAAGTCTTGTGCAACAAATTAGAACTGGCTGAGAGAATTGGGCTTGTTCAGTCTGAAGAAGAAAAGGCTCAGGGGAGACCTTATTGCGGTCTTCCACTATCTGAATGGGGTCTACAAGAAGGCTGGGGAGGGACTTTTCATTCCTGTAATGACAGGATGAGGAGTAATGGGTTTAAACTGGAAGAGGGTAGATTTAGATTAGAAATTGGGGGAAAATTCTTTACCCTGAGGGTGGTGAGACGTTGGAACAGGTTGCCCAGGGAGGTTGTGGATGCTCCATCCCTGGAGGTGTTCAAGGCCAGGTTGAAGGGGGCTTTGAGCAACCTGGTCTAGTGGGAGGTGTCTGCCATGGCATGGGGGTTGGTACTAGATGATCTTTGAGGTCTCTTCCAACCCAATCCATTCTATTATCTATGACTCTATGAAATGGTAGCTCTGAGGAACAGTAACTGTCTTGATACAGGGATTACTTCAGAGTGTACATCACTTCAAAACAGCCTTTACTGCACCTCCATCAGCAGAATGAAGCAAATAGCAAGGATTAAGATGTAATGAAGTTGCAGACATGTTTTCTAAGGAGCTGGGCAAAGGATGATAACCTGCCCAAATCAGTTAGGAAAAAGGTCACTCTTCTTAAGATCCATAATTCACAGATATATGAATTTTGGTGATCTTTCTCAAGGAAAAGACCGCACAATGCTATGTTCTGCCCTTACAACAGAAGAGTGGAAAAAAAGACAGCATATCACTTGTTATCTTCTCTGAATGTATGTTATATTGCAATGCTCCACAGACAAATATGCCTTCACAAAAGATATCTGTTACAAGACAGTACTGCTAGAACTTTAAATGCTCAGATCAGTTAATTCTAGGGATTCAAAGCAGGTTTCGTATCATTCATATACTTAACAAGTGGCTTGCAAAGCCTCATAAAGATACTAATAAAGACATTTCCTTTCCAGTTCATTTCGTGACATATGTAAAATTATGTATGTATTACTAAATGACTGCTATTTCACTGGAAGAAAACCTTAATCTTAGATGCAATGATGTCATGAAGGAATTGCTCATGGGGTTCTGTTTTCTCTGATTGTATCAGCTGGTCTAATGAAATTATTGCCTCTTCCTACAGATACTGCTTATTTTAGCTTTCGTATTGTCCATGAGGATCCTCTGAACAAAACATCAGTTGTTATCTGACAACATCATAAACTACAGGGCTGTTACTGTGGTCACATGTCACATTAACATAACAGTTTTGACATCTAAAGATCAAACCAAGGAAATCCAAAATCCATACTTCAGTGTTAACTCTGGGGTTTGGGGGGTTTTTTCAATCTTTTATAATTTTATTATGCATAGACCTAGTAATAATAACAAATGAAAAATCAAGGGGACTTAGAAAAGGGGAAAAAATCTACTACGCAGATGTCCTAACTTCACAGTCAGGTTGGGGATTTTTCACTACTTTTTTTATGCCTCTTGTTAGTGCCATGAACTGCACTTACAGTGTAAGAAAGCAAAGTACTGAAATGCCCTAAAGAGAAGAAAGATACTCAGTATATATTTACCATAGCTGTTCCTCCTCTTGGTGTGTAGTTGTAACACAATAAAACCTAAAGTGTCTATCTCTTCTGTTTCTTTTCTGTAACTCTCACCCTCCCATCTTTAGATGAGTGTTTTTTCCATAACTGAGCCCTTCCTTAACAAGCAAATTAAAATGCTTACTAGTTGCCTCAATTATGGGAAATCTCACTGGCTTTTTCCCTTTCCCTGTTCTTAACAGGAAGGTGGATAGGATCTTACTAAATACATACTAAACTCTGAGCACTTTTTTAAAACTGTCCCAAAAGCCAGCACTGTAAACTTCAAATTCGTACGTCTCATTATGAAAAACAATGTCTCTGGCTTCTCCTGAAATTATCACATATATTGAATCAGAACATTTGCCTTTTGTAGTTTCTGTTTTAAAAGAGAAGGATCAGAAAGTTTAAAAGAAGGCAAAGGCACAACAGAAGGAGGACAGATGAAATGTTATAGCTTCAATACTAACGGAAAATGAGGGGCTTCCTAGGAAAACACTGCAATCTGTATTTTTAATTTAAGGGCTGTTCTTGTTAAACTTGTCACTAAAGAATTCAGCATAGTTATAGTGAAGAGCAGCTGCTGTCAACTTATGTGGGCATAGCTGATAAATATCCAACACAAGCGCTCAATACGATCACTAAGAGAAGAACTAGCTCACCACTTTCCTTTATTAAAAGTATATGCAGCATTACTGCCATAATATTTTAATCAGTTTAATTAGAGAATGCTTGACAAGAAGAAACTGTTAAATTACTCGCTATTATGAAAAACACCTTGTGATTAACAGGGTGCATTTCTTATGTAAGAGACTCACATTACAGTATTTCTACTGGAAATGGGAATAGGATTACAAGGAGTATAGAAAAAGGCCACCACTGGGGATCTGACCTTCTGCCAGATGCAATGCAAAGGAAGCCTTGCCAAAACAAGCAAGAGAGCATGGCTCTTTGAAAAGAGGATGGGAACAGCGCAGAGTAGGCAGCATTTAACAGTCTGTTCAAGCACTTGGTCTAATTTTATGAGCCAGCTCTACCGCACCAAATTGCTTCCAGAAGAATTTTATTTTGGCTTCAATGGAAAGGGCTACAGAAAGAAAGTTGTGAATAATGAACATCCAGAAATAAGCAGCTGGAGCTGGCTCAAGGCTTTCTCAGTAGCTGACAGCCCTTCTCAGCAGTGATGCCAACCTTCTTCACAGCAACCTGCCTCTGATAGCAGCAACAGCTCATCATGGCCTCCCTGGCTTTGCAGGCAACTGGCACAAGGGATATGAGCAGCATAATCACCGTTTTCACCATTCCCTAAGATCTGCTGGCCTGGGCAACTTCCCTGCTCTGCTTATGTCTTCCATCAGTCCCAAACTGCATAAAGACATCACCAGCCATTACCCCATTTTCCTTGTTATTATATACAGATGTCAGCACAAAATTCTGCCACCCTCCACACAACCTGACACAGTCACCTGTCCAATGTAAAAATATCATAATGGAAAAGCAGCAGACAAACTCCACAAATGAATAGAAATTTGTTATCTAAAAAAAAATAGCATATAATCTTGGACAAGATTATTACAATTTCTTATTAATACTGTACTTATTCACAAATCATGAGACTGTTCAGTTTTATGATTAGAAACATTTTTATGAAACAAAAATAAAATGAAATTTCTTTCTACCATGTACCTCTTACCACATAAAAGATTTTACATTGGTTAAGTATTTGTACAATGGTTAAACATTAACACAAATATAAGTGGAAATATGAACCATGTCTTCTCATATTTTTGTCCAAATGCAAACTCTTCCTCTTCCTTATTTTTTAGTAGAATAAAAAAGAGTATAATTCCTTCAGCTTTTTTTTTTTTTTTAAATACTATTCTTTCAGTTTTCATGTTAAAATCATGGACTTTTAGTTTGGGTTTATGTATTGAAATTCTCTTTTCTATCTGTTGCTCTGGAAAAATATGCAATTACTCCTGCAACTACAGAAATACCTGAACTGGCATAATTTATAAACACCTGACATGAAGAAGATAAATCCTGAAAAATACCTGGAAAGTGCTAAAACAGCACTTAAAAGCCCTATCAGTTGGTACCCAGTGAAGGGAAAGCAGCACTTCCCAGATGACAAACATAGTGCTTTAACAGTAAAGACCAAGTACAATATCAAAGTGAAACAATACAGAAGCAGTAGTGGTGTTCCATTCATAACTGTCTTTAGGATTGTCCAGAGTGGCATCTAGTGGGCATACTGTAACTTACACATTGAACAAAAACCATAGTAATTAATTTTTGCCTTAAAAGTTGTTAGTAATCTAAATAATGTGTTAACAAAATCAGGATTTCACAAATTCTGAGAGACTGAATTTTGTTGAAATGATGTGAGAGAAAGTAGTGAGGAGGTATACAAGATGCATTTTTCAGTCAACAACTTGCACTGTGTATATAACTATGTTTATGCTGGTAACAAGTGCTTATTTGAGTGTCAGGGCATTGAGACTAGAAGAGGTACTGATGCAAGAGAGATCCAGGCAAAAACTCCAGGGGTTAATACTTCAGAAGTTCTTTATCATAGAATCACAGAATCATAATGTTGGAAAGAACCTCTAGGATCAAGTCTAACCTTCATCCTAAACTCTCCCTAACCACTAGACCATAGCCTCAAGTGCTACATCTACTCATTTTTTAAACGCCTCCAGGGATGGCGACTCTATTATTTAACCTGACAGAATACAGTATATGGTCTTTGTGCAAAAGTCATGGCATGTCTCCATTCTCCAAAGTTCCAGCAGTACTACAGCATATTCCTTGGCTAGAAATGTAACAGAGCTGCTACATGAAAGCTGGGAAATAACAGGGGAAATCAGGAAGTGAGAGATAAGTGCAGAGTCCTCCACTCTGAAAAAAGTAAATACAGCATCAAAACTGGAAGTACTTCAGATTTTTGCCACCAGTATGAAGCACAATCTTGAAGCTATAATGCTGTAACTAGCCATCTAAGAAAAAACTGCAATGCTTGTGCAAGTATTTTGATGAATAACTTAAATGCAGTAAGAGACAACTTCAGACACAGAGCTTAGGAATAATTCCTTTATTTACTTCACTGGTCTTGAAACTTTTTGAAAACTAGCCTGACAAATAAAGCTGCTCGTAAAGGATTGGGAAGACATCTCTGTAGATGAAAACAGTATTTTAAAATCACTTAGGAGAAGAACTCTCACCTCTTCAACAACTTAAATTTGCAACACTGCACTGGAAAATACATGGCAATTTTATGTACCCAGAAGAAGGACAGATGAACAAAATCACAGCAGAAACCCATCGAATCACGTGTTCAACAACCACCAAAGCACAAAAATACTGTCAAAAAAAAGTGGTCTGAGATAAAAAAAAAGGTCCAAATACTGCCAAATGTTTTCTCTATTAAAAAAATGGCTGTTTTGACGAAATAACATGAATGTCAGAATAACCAGTTTTTCATTAATACCTACATATGTTTGAGAAAAATGGGTGAAAATATTTTAGAATTAGACTGCCATTGAAAAAAGCCCCTTTCCTGGACAGTTTTGACACTGGTTATTGAAAAAAATAAGTGGCAGTTGTCTTTGCCAGCAATTGCTACCACAGCAACATTTACCAGCAGCGTTTCTGGCAGCCTCTGCAAATGGTTTCACAATCATTCAACCTCCCATTTCCATTATGAACCACCCACTTTAACAAAAGAGAGAGGCTCTGGCTCTTCCTTATGCAAATTCTTCCCAGCACTGACACTTTACATTCAGAAGGCTCTACTGTCCACAAACTGAAAAGAAAATACATGGGCATACCTGTGAGTAGGTATCAATAGATACAATACATAAAGCAACAAGGTTTAGCACAGCTGGTTGATGTGCTTTTTTCTCTAGTTTCCAGATAAACACTGAGTTCCAGAGATTTTATTTCCCATCAAAATAACATTGTTAAATAACTATAAAGACCATTTGAGAGTTTTAATGCTATCTGGGAGTTTATATTATCCCTCTGCCCTATGCTAAGTTGTTCTGGATTGCTGAATGTTGATGAAAAAACCCGGGCAACTAAAGAATTATGTTTATTCACAATGCAGAAAAAGAGAAGTGCTCTGATCTCAACATTGTTTTCTTTTAGCCTTCATGTTAAGCCATGTAGGACTAGCCTGTGAATAAGGAACATAAAGTGCTGGAAGAGATGGGGAAGCATGCCCAGATAGCAAGATAGTTCTGATGAAGAAATGAAATATGTGCTTCAGACAACTGCCTCCATAAAGAGTGAAAGTATTATGGACTCCATGGCCTCCTGCCATTTCTTATTTTTGTCCCACATCAAAAGAAACTGCATCTGGAACATTGTACCAATTTGTCACCCATTAATAGATCAAACTGATGAACTCTACAGAGTTCCATCTAGGCTTTGGATACTCATCTATTTAGCAGGTATATTTTGTCCAGATTCAAAACACGACCACGTATGCCTGCATCTACATGCCGGTATACACACACAAATGAATCCACAGTAAAAATACCTATCCTGGGTTTAACGTAATTATTTTCATGTAATTTTAATATATTATACCTTAACTGGTGTATTTTTTAACAAACCAATCTATGTTAATCCTTTCTACTTGCGACAACCTAAGAACATTAANATGCTTTGGATACTCATCTATTTAGCAGGTATATTTTGTCCAGATTCAAAACACGACCACGTATGCCTGCATCTACATGCCGGTATACACACACAAATGAATCCACAGTAAAAATACCTATCCTGGGTTTAACGTAATTATTTTCATGTAATTTTAATATATTATACCTTAACTGGTGTATTTTTTAACAAACCAATCTATGTTAATCCTTTCTACTTGCGACAACCTAAGAACATTAANAGCACAGAAACTCTGAAGAAAACCACCCTACAAAGTTCCTTTGCAGTTGTGGCTGAGGTACTGAAGCCTAAATTTTCTAAATATCCTGCTTTGCCTTTACACAAGTGTTACTTCTGATAAAACTGCAAGACAGTTCCTCAGTGTAAATTAAGTACTGTATAATGCTGGGCATTAGTGAAATTCCTTACTCAAAAGTGAAAGTGGAAGGAATATTGGAATATTAGTTATAAACATTAGCAAAATTTATCTCCAACCCTGTTAAAACTTAACATTTTACAATTGTTTGGGATCTTTTTTTAACTCAGAATATGCCAGCTCTGACCAAA